>JAODAL010005566.1:0-142263 GCA_025379985.1 Phyllomedusa bahiana | reverse complement strand
ACCCAGCAATATTATCACAACTTTATCTCTGATCAGAGTGGTGTGATCCTTGAAATTTATGATGCTGTTTGTTCACTAATGTTCTCTAACAAAGCTTTAGATATTCTGAGAATAAATACATGAGAATCCCCTTATTTATAAAAAGGGTGATTCAAAAACAATTTGGTCAACGGGATTCTATTTAGGGGTATCATTTTTGGGGAAAGGTTAGGAAACCTTTGCTAGTTATCCCTTTTTGGGGAAAAGCAGTGTGAGTGTGCTATAGAGACTTGAGTAGTAGTAATGGAAAGTTATATTTAAAGGCCATAGTTAACTTGAAGTTTGTAATTTTTGTCAAACCTGAACATTGCTTTCATATTGTCCACCCCAATCCAGTGCTGGATTTGGGGGAGTAGAGGAGGGCCGCGCGGGGGGAAATTAGCTGAAAGGGGAGAAATGTAGTTGTCTGCCAGAGGCTCCAAGAGTAACAGAAAGGATCCCCTTTCCGGGTGGGATGGGGGTGGCAGATTCCACGGGGAAAGCTAGGGAAAAGGGCCAGAGAGAGATTTGAACCTGTAAATATTTAAAAGGTTGTCAGAAAAGCGAGCCGGGGGGAGCCGGGCAGAACTTTGCCTTCCAGTGTAATGTATCAGAGAAGGGAAAAGAGGCCTCAAGTGCAGAGGACAGAAGCAGCAGCCACCTGGACTGAGTGGAAGAGCCACTTGAGAAGGTAAGGTAAGAGCAGTGAGGTAGCAGACAGGAGTGCCCCTCAGGTACTGCGGGCGTGTGATTGCTTCAGGACCTGTGTGAATCTCAATATGAGCGACAAGGTTGTTATGCAATTGTTGTTGCTGGAGGAAGAAAAGAAAGTAAAGCCTCAGATCTCCCGGTCAGCTGTTGTCGTGTCTATTTGTACGCTGGTACACCGCAGTGAGTCCCACATCGTCTCTCCCCGCAATACAAAAGAACCTAGGTGGGTTGCTTGTCCTCGCCCACCTCTTACAGTTGGCGTAGTCGTGGCAGGATTGCGGTACAGAGATGATGAAGACACACAGACACGCGTGGTGGGAGAGGGAGTCTCCCCATCCGCAGGCGTGCCACCAAAGTCTAGAGAACTGTGGGACTGGAACCGAATGTATACGGGACAGCATTGTATAAAGCATTGTATACAGAGACTGTTCAAAGAGTACAGAGACTGTTCCTGGATTTCCAGGCCGAGCAGAGGGACTGCGAGACAGCGGCGCAGTGAGTATCCTGCAGGATGGGCCTGAAGACACCAGTACGGGATGCCCGGATAGTGAGGGGGCCAGTGATGGATGTAGCAAGATGGCGGACTGGCATGGCGGAGAGAAAAAGAGGAGCATGACCAGCAACAAGGGCGCCAAGAGTGTCCCGCGGAAGAACAGCCAGTTGGAGCAGAGAGCCAAGCGTGTGAAAAGAGGGGTAGCTCCACCCCTGGGAGGCTCTTTAAAGTTGAGGAGAGCACCGGAAAAGGAGGAGGTGCTAGATAGAGACTCTGAGTGTGCTGAGAAGTTGAGTCTGCTGAGAGACTTATACCTAATGTACTGGACCATGGCTGAGCAGCAACAAGAGAGGCCTGACCAAGAGGCCGACCAGGCTCGTCCCAATCAGTTACCGGGGGCTGAGGGAGCCGAGAATGTTGCTGCAGCCGGTGCCGCCACCGAATCTGAATCCAGGAGGGCACGCCCATATCGCATGACCTGGCACCGAAAGAAAGAGCTGGAGGACCAGGCCTACCAGTTCATGAACTGCAGGTGCATAGCTGGAGCGTGGGTGGCCGAGAACAGGACCACTGAAAAGGTCATCGAATTTGACCAGCGTGTGGGCACTGGGTCCATCTTGGAGTACGGAACCCGAGATGTGATCTTCGTAAATCGGAGAGCGGTCAAGCAGATATTTGAGCCCGAGAGACTGCACAGCCTTTTTCGTGGAGAGCGGGTAAGCTTCCAAAGAGTGCCGGGTCTGAAGGGCCCTTGCACTGCCGGAGTGGAATGTCGTCCCCCCGAACCTAATGTGTCGATGGAGAACTGAGACGACGAGGACGATGTCCCGGTGGAAACGCCAGTGCCGGAGGAGCCACTGAAGCCTGCGCTGGGAAGGGGGCACAGCAGAGGAGCCATCTGTGAGTGGTCTCCAGGGCCGGAGCCCACCATCAGTGTTACAGCTCCTGTGTCAGTTGTGACAACCCCGGTTGTGGCGGTTGTGACCGGTCCAGCAGGAGTGTCTTCCTCCCCATGGGACAGTGAGTAACCCTGAGTTGGGCGTGGATGGGCCTATGTTCGAGAAGCCCATGAGCTGCTGAGGCGAGTGGTGGAGGGCTCAGTAGGACTGCTGGGCTTGGAGCAGCAGGAGCTTGTGCGACAGCTAGGAGAGCAGCTGGAGCCGCTTCAGAAACCGTAAGCTTCCTGTGTGCCTGGTACCCGTCGCACAAATCACTGTTATGTTCTGTAGGGCCAAGGACTTTGGTGACAAATGGATGCTGAACCTTGCCCTGAGTTCGTCCACTAAAGGGGTTATGTTTAAAGTGTTTATGGGGTCCAAGGACTGTGCTAAGAAAAAAAGGGACGCTGAATCTTACCCCATTCGGTTACTATTATCATTTGTTTGAGAAATTATTGCACATGTATAAAAAAAAATTATTTGCACTGCAAAAAGGTGTGTGTGTGAGAGCTGTTGAATCCGAGGATGTATTAATTTAAAGAATGGGGGAGATGTGGGAGCTGTAGGAAACCTTATGCTAGTTATCCCTGTTTGGGAAAGCAGTGTTAGTGTATAAAGAGACTTAGACATAGTAGTAATAGGAAAGTTATCTTTACCAGGCCATAGATTAAGATTAAAGTTGTGTACAGTTAGTCTACCTGGATACAGTAGCGTCATACTGTCCAGCCAATCGCTGGATTTGAAGAGTAGAAGGGGGGCCAGCAGCAGGGGGAATGTAGCTGCACAGGGAGAAATGTAGTTAGTCTGCCAGAGGCTGCCAGAGAGTGAGCAGAAAGGATCCCCATTCCGGCTGGGATGCGGGGTGGCAGATTCCACTGGAAAGCTAGGTGCTAAAGGCCAGAGAGAGAGTTAGAACCTGTAAATAGTTAAAGGTTGTCAGCAAGCGAGCCGGGAGGGAGCCAGGGCAGAACTTTGCCTTCCAGCTGTAATGTATCAGAGAAGGGAAAAGAGGCCTCAAGTGCAGAGGACAGAGCAGCAGCCACCTGGACTGAGTGGAAGAGCCACTTGAGAAGGTCAGGTTAGAGCAGTGAGGCGGCAGCTCTCCTGCCCCTAAGGTACTGCGGGCGTGTGAATGTTTCAGGAGCTGTGTGAATCTCAATACGAGTGACTAGGTTGTTCTGCAATTGTCGTTGCTGGAGGAAATCAAGAAAGTAAAGCCTCAGTTCTCTGGGTCAGCTGTTGTCATGTCTATTTGTACGCTGGTACACCGCAGTCCCACATCGTCTTTCCCCGCAATACAAAAGAACCTAGGTGGGTTGCTTGTCCTCGCCCACCTCTTAAAACTTTAGCAACATTTTAGCAAAATAGGCTGAACTGGATGGATGTCTTGTCTTTTTCAGCCTTGCAAACTATGTAACTATAAGAGTACAGGAGGTTGAAAACATATGCACTCCACTATTTTCAGTTTTTTAGTTTGCAAAAATATGAAAAGCACATATTATTTTATTTACACTTCACAAATACTTGCTATTTTGTGTTGCCCTATCACAGAAAATATCAATATAAAATACATTTCAGTTTGTGACAGGAACATTTAAAAATGAGGAAAAGTTCAAGGGGTATCAACACTTTTGCAACCCATTGAATATAAAATATATATTGAATTGATTGAATATTGAAGCAAATATATATTATGAAAATAATAAAATGATGAAGCAGGTTCAGTGAGTGAGCCCACTCCATGCCCATTAACGCTTCCATGACGGGTATATAAACCATAACACTTTAAGGGGTAAATCCAGCACAGACCACCCATCACTGAAGCAGTAATTCTGTTATCATAATAGAACTTTCAAGGAATTTACTTAGCTGCTTCATTAAATTATGGATGTACACTTTTGTCATTTTAATTTTATTAAGTGTTTTTTTTTTTATCAAAAAGGATCATCAAGTTCAGAACTTGTTGCCACTTAGTCATCTCATCTTCATGTTTTTCACAGCAATCATTTCCATAGTTCATTCTACCATCCCAGGTGCATAACAAGATTCTGAGTTCCCTTCAATAGCATTTAGCATAAACTTCATTAAAGGGATACTTTATAAGGTGCACAGAAGGCGAAAACTCATCAACAAGATTTCCCTTTTATCTTGATGAGTTCACATGCTCCTGAGTCACTGGCATCTTCTCTATAATCCTGTATACTGTGCATTATAAATAGCCAAGAGGTGGCCCAAAGGCTGCTGTGTGCATCTGTTTAGCAATGTGGTAATAATATGAACTCATTTATTTTATTCTCTACTTTCTGTTATTCATTTTAATTCTCTCATTCCTTCCATTCCTGCAATTGTGGCTCTGACATTTCCAAGCAGTAACAGATTAGATAATCTTTTAACCTCCTCTTTGTTATCAAGAATAACACTTGAGTCTAGGTTTTTTTGCATATAACTAAGATGGGAATAGGCACTTAATAGAAATATCTCATTACCGGCACATAACACAAGTTAAATGTATATTCTAATTCTATGGCAATAGGAAACTCTGAATGACAGGCTACTGTTTGGAGAAAGCTACATCGTTGCACAGGAAGTTTTCATCCTACCTAATCTAGGTATTTTTTAACCAGGCTAATAACTATAGGAGTTGTGTGACCCTAGAATCTGAGGTGGCTCAAAAGGTCCATGGGTCAGATAACGTCTTGAGAAAAAGAAAGCACACCCTCTTTGAATTCTATTTTTCCTCTTTAGGAAATTAAAATGAAATCTTATCCTTAGAAGGTCTTAAAATTAGGTAAGTACCACCTCATTAGTAACTTACCAAAAATGCAGCCAAAATGAAAAAGCCATGTGTGAAAACCTAAATAGAACCACTATTGACAGCAATAATTTCAAGTAATCGTTTTTACTATGACTTTATCAGTCTCTGCATTACGCTGGATGAGTTTTGGTCCACTCTTCTTTACAACATTGTTTCCATTTTTTAAGATTTTGCCTTACATCTCACACTAGAATACTTTGATATACAAGAAGCTCATGGGGAACACGATGCCTATGTCCTGTGTCTGCAAACAAAGCCTAAATTATCACCCCCTGCACCATTGGATGTGAGGTTTAAGGTATTCGTGCTTATATGCTGGTCTTCTGCAAATTAGGCAATACGTTCACTTTGCATTATGCCAAAACATCTCCACTTTGGTCTTGTTTGCCTAAAAGACAATGTTCCAGAAGTCTTGTGTTTTGTTCAGACACAACTTTACAAGCCTAGGTTGTGCAGCCATACTCTTTTAAGAAAGAAGAGGCTTTAAGCTTGCAACCTTATCAAACGAGTCATACTTCTTCAGTCATATATATATATATATATATATATATATATATATATAAAATTATATATATATAGTTGTACTATCATGAACTTGAACGTTCAACAGGAAAACTGAGCCTTCTATTTTCTGAGATGAGTTTTTGGTAATGACCTTGAGGAGAAAAGGTCTATAAATGACATGTCATAGTTGGGGTAAGGGCTAATACATTGTGTTACTTCTATCTACACATGCACTAGAAGACTATTTATATGTTATCTGATGCCCACCAAGAGTGTAATCACATGCTAAAATTTTATGTAGGATACATTCACATGACAAGTAAAATGTATTCATCAGATTATGCCATTGAAAACCACACCATATGACATAGTTTTCAACAAATGTTTCACATGTTTATTGCATATGGATTTAGGGTAGTTTTTTTACTCGCAGTTTACAGTCCAATATGAGTCCCACTCATTTCTTTTTTGTCTTTGGACGTGGATCCATGTTAAAAACCATATACAAATGTATTGGACATATTTTACACAAAGATTTTAGTCATCTCCATTGTCTCCAATAGTAAATTTCAATGTGTTTTCTGTGTGGAATATGATCAAAGAATTAACATGTTTTAAGATTTTTTACCGCCCGCCGAAAATATGCGAACTAAATAAATAAACTATGAAGTGTATTTTCTATTGAGGTCAATGGAAATGGCTTTCTTTCAGTTTTAGACGAGTACAGATTCTGGCTTAAAATACTTGTGTGGACATAGCCTTAGGGAGAAATTTATAAACCTGGTGCCAACTCGCCAGTTCCACCTCTGCTTTTAATAATATGTATGAAAGTGTTTCACTCACCTTTTACATATGTCCCATTCTACGCCAAAAGTAGTCTCAACTAGTGATGAGCGATTACGTTGACTATCGTCATCGGGTCGATAGTCGATATCGGCAATTATCAAGACGATTTCCGATAATCGATAATAGATTATCGACGACGACCATTAAAGTCTATGGGAGAGGAACAACACCTTCATTCTTACATCCAAACAGGGCTGGAGAAGCTGGAATTAACATCCACAACAGTAAACTGGATACGTGCTACATCTTAGGCAAGAAAATTAGGCAACAAGAGTCACAGAAAAAAAGTCACAGACTATTCACTATCCCTGTCTTGTACCAAAGCATGACCCTTAAACCTGCATGACCCACAAATTAAAAAGTGCCAGAAGGCAGTATGATTTGAACCATCATTTTACTTGAACTGGACATTAACTATCCCTGTCCTGGAACGCAGCATGACCCTTAAACCTATCTGACCCACAGATTAAAAAGTGCCTGAAAAAGGAGTCTTTGAACCACCATTTTAGTTGAACTGGACATTGACTATACCTGTCCTGGACCGCAGTATGACCATTAAACCTGTCTGACCCACAGATAAAAAGGGCCAGAAAAAGAAGTCTTTCAACCACCATTTTAGTTGAACTGGATATATGACAATACCTGTTCTGTACCACAGTATGACCATTAAACCTGTCTGACCCACAGATTAAAAAGTGCCGGAAAAAGGAGTCTTTGAACCACCATTTTAGTTGAACTGGACATTGCCTATGCCTGTCCTGGACTGCAGTATGACCATTAAACCTGTCTGACCAACAGATTAAAAAGTGACGGAAAAAGGAGTCTTTCAACCACCATTTTAGTTGAACTGGACATTGACTATATCTGTCCTGAGCCACTGCATGAGCCCCAAACCTGCATGACCCCCAGATTTAAAAAGTGCCGGGAAAAAGAGTTTACAACCACACGATTTTAGAGAACTGGAAATTGACTATATCTGTCTGAGGGCCACAGCATGAGCCCCAAACTCGGATGTGGATGCAACTGATTTTAACTGTGACGGAAAAAAAAAAAAAAAGGAGTCTTTTTAAACCACTTTTTTGTTGAAATGGACATTAACTATCCACACTGTCCTTTTTTTTTTTTTTTTTTTACCACAGTTATTGTCCTTTTAAATCCTGTCTGTCCAAGATTAAAAAAGTGCCGGAAAAAAAGGGAGGTCTTTGAACCCACCATTTTAGTTAAAAGGGACAATTAGACCTTATACTATCCTGAGCAACAGCTGGAGCACCAAACCTGCTTGACCCCCAGTTTTAACAATACTGCCGGAAAAAGGTGTATTTCTACCACTTTTTTAGTTGTTGAATGGAACATTGACTTACCTGTACTGGGTATCTAATAATGTTTCAAGTTCTTACCGTAACTCCCTTGTACATATTCAGAGGATAGTTGTATCAGCTATTTTGTGTGCATGCAAGTTTTTTAGGAGTTTTAATTTTAGAGAAAAACACATCCTTTTTAAGAAGTAGGATGGAATCCCTCCAGTCTTTGTTTCTCTTTTTTTTTATTGTATTTAATGGGTTGTCTCTCTAAAGGATTCCTAGCTTAATTTTTAAAGATATTGCATAAAAATCAAGTCATTTTGCAATATAGTGCCCATTAACAGGTTACCTATTCCTGTTTTTTTGGGGAAAAAGCACGAATCACCTTGAGCAAGTTTGATCAATTTGTGAGAACACAATGTCTGTTAGAAACCACCTTTTTTTAGAATAGGACTTTAGTATAGCTGATAATTTCACAGCAAAATGCCCCAAAAAAGCTTAATAATACATGACCCTTGGAGCACTTTTGACAAATCTGTGTTGAACAAATGATCTGTTAGAAACCAATTTTTTACAAGTTATGATAGAGATGGGCGAATATTGTAATTAAATATAATTTTCAATTCGTAATTATTAAATCTGATGGTATATTTATTATAATATTGTGTGATTTTCTTTTTGATTTCTATATTATTAATAAGATTGAAAGAAAAGAATAATTGTTCGAAAGTAATTGATTGTCCTACAGAAAGTGGAATTAGTTTTTTTTTTTGTTTATTTTTTTTTTTTTTTCTAGATTTTAGGGGGGGAGGGGGGGGAAAAATACGGTTTGAACGATAGTCTGATAGGGAAGTTTGGAAAGGGGTACTTCGGGAAAGTGGACGTGATGAACGAATGGTAGATAGTGTTGGCTTTTGATTGATAAAATGGGTCTTGGTGCATATGGCGTTATTTAAATATGGGGCAAAGCATCTCTGGAGAGGATAAGAAGGCATAGCCTGCATGAATGAGCCAGGAGATGAAGCAATCAGGATCGGCGGGGGGGATATTCGGGTGACGTACTCGCAATATATAAGTCGGGGGCTCGACGCTGGGGCTATTACCCTCTCACTGTATCTGATCAGGAAGGTGCGTTGCCGTGGTGTTCTGTTACTGCAAGAACTGAATTTTACTACAGCGATTTTTGTGGGGTGTCTCAGCTTGTCTCAGAGACTGCATTCTCTATTGGTTCTATTTGCTTTTTTGGTGTATTGGATTGACGTCCAGTGGTGGTCCACTGCAGATTTGCATGTAACTCTCTGGCCACCTTTATTAGGTTACTGTCAACAGTGTTAACTACTAATTTATAATCAGCCAATCAATGGGGCAACTCAGTGATTTCGGATGTAGACATGGTAAGAAATCTCCTGCAGTTTCAAAATGAGATAGTATGGTGAAGAAAGTGTGATTTGCGTGCTTTGAAGTGGCATGGTTGTTGTGCAGAAGGGAGGTTGAGATATTTCAGAAATGTGATTTCCTGGGATTTTTACGCCACAACCATCTCTGGGTTTACAGAGATGGTCCGAAAAAGAAAACAACAACAGTGAGCGGCAGTCAGTGGGCGGGAAATGTTGTTGATGCAGAAGTAAAGGAGAATGGGCAGATGGTTGAAGATGATAGAAAGGAACTGTGATCAAATTAGCAAGTTAGACAAGGTATGCAGAAGAGGCATCTTGAACGCACTCATTACGGCGAATTTGAGGAGCTGCTACGCAGAGAAGACAATGGGTGCATCCTTTCAGCAAGAACCGGAAACTGAGGTCCAATTGCCCAAGTCATCGAAATTGGACGTAGAGATTGGATCAAACGTTGCTGGTTCTGTATGAGTCTCTATTTCTGCTGCGGACATTCGGATGGTAGGGTTCAGAATTTTGGCGTCCATAAACATACAAAGCATGGTCATCCTGCCTTGTATTCATACGGGTCAGGTGGTGGTGGTGGTTCATGGTGTGGGGGAAATATTTTCCTTGGCACTCTTAGGGCCCCTTGGTACCAATTGGCATCGTTTGAAACTTGTTGAATCTACTTGCACGAAGAATTGAGGCTGTTTGAAGGCAAAAAGGGGGTCCAACCCGTTACTTGCATGGGTACCATTATAAAGTGGCGGTGAAGTGTACATTTTAATGCTTATTGCTCACAGACATTGAATATCCAAGGAGGATCTAAGCCAGTTTCCTGTTGTATGCATTTAAGAAACAGGTTTTTATAATACATATACACTTTTCATTTTGGTGCTCCAATTTTTGCGCATTTTTACATCAGGGGTTAATTAAGGTTGTTTGCTGTGTGTGGTGACTCCAAGACCGTTCTTTTTCACCGCCAAATATTACATTGTCCTGTTTACCATAATTCACTCAAGCGAAGGTTAATTAAATTTTTTATCTTGTTGTGTAGCGTAGAAAACACCGCAATTGTAACACGCTACCAAAGCTAGTTAGTTGGGTGCTTAATTTTTGGCAATTTACATCCCAGGGTATAATTAAGCGTTGTTTTTGCTGCCTTGGGGACTCCAAGCAACCGTTTTTTTCACGCAAAAATTACAATTATTCCTGTACATAATTCCATAAGCAGGTTATTTACAATTTTTTTCTCTTGTTGTTGTAAGTAGAAAACACGCAATTGTAACACGTTACAAAGCTTAGTAGTTCTGGGTTGCTTAATTCTTTTGCGCAACTTTACATCAGAGGGTTAATTAGCGTTGTTTTTTGCTTGGTTTGACAAAAATTATACGTCTTTTTCTACCAAAATTACAATTTCCTGTTACCATAATTTCAAAGCAAAGGTTAATTACAATTTTTTCTTCTTGTTGGGTTGAGTGTAGAAAACACGCCAATTGTAACACGCTACAAAGCTTGTAGTTTTGGTTGCTTAATTCTTTTGCGCAATTTACATCTAGGGGTTAGTTAAGCGTTGTTTTTGTGCTGTGGTAACTAAATAGACGTCTTTTTCTCCGCCAAATATAACAATTTTCCTGTACCATAATTCACAAGCAACGGTTAATTTACAATTTTTTTCTAGTTGTGTAGGTAGAAAACAGCAATTGTAACCGTAAAGTAGTAGTTTCTGGTTGCTCATTTCTTTGCGCAATTTACATCCAGGGGGTTAATTAAGCGTTGTTTTTTGTGTGGTGACAACAATAGACGTTTTATTCACCGCCAAAAAATACAATTTTCTGTACCATAATTCACAAGACAGGTTAATACAATTTTTTTTCTTGTTCGTGTAGGTAGGAAACAGCCATTTGTAACACGCTACAAGGTAGTAGTTTCATGGTTTGCTCACGTCTTTTGCGCAATTTACATCCAGGGGTTAATAAGCGTGGTTTTCTGCTGTGGTGGACAAAAAATAGGACCGTCTTTTCACCGCAAAAAATACTAATTTTCCTGTACCTTAATTCACAAGAAAGTTAATTAAAAATTTTTTTCTTTGTGGTGTAGCGTAAAAAAACGAATTGTAACGTACAAAGCTAAGGAGTTTCGGGTGGTCAATTTCTTTGCGCAATTTAATCCAGGGGTTAATTAACGCGTTTTTTTTGCTGTGGTGAACAGATTAGACGTCTCTTTCACGGCCAAAAAATACAATTTTCTGTACCATAATTCACAAGCAACAGTTAATTACAATTTTTTCTCTTGTTGTGGTAGCCGTGGAAAAACACGACAATTGTAACACGCTACAAAGCTAGTAGTTCTGGTTGTCAATTCTTTTGCGCAATTTTACTCACTGGGGTTAATTAAGCATTGGTTTTGTGCTGTGGTGACAAAAACTCGACCGTTCTTGTTTCACGCAAAATAATAACCAATTTTTTGTAATATTTCACAAGCAAAGGTTAGTTACAATTTTTTCTCTTGTTGTGCTAGCGTAGAAAACACGCAATAGTTATACACTAAAAGTAGATAGTTTCGGGTTGCTCAATTCTTCTGCGCAATTTACATCCAGGGTTAATTATGCATTTGTTCTGCAGTTTACTCAGTAACGAAACTTGTTTTTCACCACACTGAAGAAATTCTTGTAGCTTATCATATCCGAAGGGTTAATTAAGCTTGTTTGTGCTTTTATAATCAGTAAAATAACAGAGTTTGACCGGCCACCTAATGCAAGTCAATTTATTGCCATTTTGTGGAGCGCAATTTATATCCAAGGGTTACCCCACCTTCTTAAGGGGTTCATTTGGAGTCAAATCACAGGTGTGTATTTATCAATCTAACAGATATATCATCAAACAGATTGTCTTGTACATTTTAGAACAACAGTGCAGTATGTCAGACCACGAGAAGGTGGCAGGCTCTTCACTGGAGTGGAGGGGCACAACATTATGGAGCAGGTGCAGCAGCACAGAAAGGGGGTAGCGAAGGGGACACTCGATGAGGCCAACAACTGGCGCTTGTCATCTAGCGGCCGTGTACTGACTAGCACCCAATGGTTTTTGATTGGTTGACTAGGTCATCCATTCTCACAGATGATATCGACACCCCAGCCAATAGTCGGTTGGGGAACGTCAAGACCAACCCTTAGTTGGCATGGCCCATGGGAGCGGGGTCAGAGGCCTCACCTGTTCAACCCGCATCTGTCCCACTACGGTTCTCCAGCCAGAATCTACTATGTGGTCCTAGGTCAGTGCCATAATAGCGAAGGATGTACAATTTGAGGCGGCAGTCAGCAGCTACTTGCAGCGAAGAAATGAGGCCAATATCCCTGTTCTTGCTGTAGCGGAAAAGTATCGATGTTGAGAGTGAATGAGCGGAGGTCTTGTTGTGAGGGCGGTCAGATTTTGCATACCAATGACTGGTGATGAGGATCGCCAGTGACGATGATTACACAAACTAGCTTGTTGATGTGACGAACCGCACTGGGAGACGGGTGAGCAAGGGTTCATCATCGTCGGAGAAGAGGGCGTCTGTTGCGGTAGGGCAGCGGCGCACAAGTAGTGGGTTGTGTGGCCTGTGAGTCAGCAGGACTAGCAGCTGTGTGAGGTCGGGAGCAATCGGACGGGGTTAAAAAACTCGCTTCGCAGGTCAAGAAAAGTTGCGGCCACAGGGGTCTCAGCGAGTGGCTGCGGCGCAGTAGTACATCAGTGCGGAGCGTTGGCGGGAAAATCCTGATACTCAGGGATGTGGTAGTTTCTTTGCTAAGACACCGGAGGACGAATATGGGTATATGTAGAATCGGTAAGCAGGAAAGTGAAGCGTGGCAGGGAGCTAACGTTGGACACCAGCCCTGCGTCAAACACATTGCTGGTCAATAGCAGGTGGTCTGGGAGAAACGTTGGCTCAGTGTGGTTGGATCCCTCCTGCCGCCGCTAGAACAGCGCAGGCCCAGTGGCAAGAATTGCAATGCGAGTAAAGGCTCACATCGGCGAAGGGAGCGGTTATTCTTTGAATAATCTCCTGTACAGATGCTCTGCTCCTCGCTATCAGGCAGACCAGCAGTCGTTCTGCGACGGAGATTGCCAAGAGACAACAAGTATGCGTCCAACCATTCCTAAGGGGCAGAGCTGACCGTGCTCCTGTCCAAGTTGTTGGTACTGTCAGTCCCTCCCTTTACAATGGTGGACTCTGCACCATTAGAGAACTAATGGCTTTGCAGAGCTGTGTTGAGGAGTTCCAAAGACGTATTTCATTTCAAATAAAAGGCAAGTTCAGCACTTCATAATATGTAGACAGAGGGGGGCCGTCATTAAGCTTTCGGTTGTTCCAAAGTTGACGGAAGTGTGGACGTTGGAGTGTTAACTAGGTTGGGCCAGTACATGTACTTTACGCCATGGGTGGAATGTGGCTTCGGCATGCATACAGTCACTTTGGATAGGAGCGGCTTTATCCCATGTTGTCAGAAATTGCTGTCCCTGCGCCAATGTCGCCTCTCTCCTCCACTCCACCACATCTCAAGCCTCCACAAGTATGCATCATCATTACCACATGTGTAAGGGCCACAGCGGTCGGTGTACGCAGTTCTACACCTGGCTTAGCCTCGGGCGCAAGATGTCACACATGGAGGGAAACTGGTCACTCGTCATGCAGCAGAACAACGATGTGTGGCTTTCTCGCGTGCTCAATGCAATCGGAACCATGGTGAATGACAGAGGGTAGGATACATGGTGTCGCGCTGCTCAGAGGAGGGATGGTCCATGCGCCGCATGGCGCACGTGTTCAAATTGGTGTGAAAAGGTTCTGAAGTCTTCCACGATCTTAGAACATTCTGGAAAATGGCCAGGAAACTGTGCATGCACTTGTATCCATTGTAAAAGCGAGGAACACCCTCTGAGTGTGCAGCGGCAGAACGGCTTCCCCAACCCACTATAGATATATGCGATGCGGGTGATGTCAGTTGGAATTTCAGAATGACATGTTGGACTGACTGTATGACAGAGAAAAGGCCAGTAACGATTTGATGATCTCCAGGGCAACAGAAGAACTCCACTGTGCTAAACTTAGATGACAGCCAGTGGCAGCGAATGCGTGACTCTGCCGTTTGTTGAGGCCAATTTAGAGGAGGCCACGTTTATTTGTCGTTCTGCACGGATATGATGAATATCGTCATTCCATGCTTCATGTCCTGGGAACAGATGCTGAACAATCTGTGGGGGTCAGGGGGAACCTGAGACGTGGCGACTAACATCATCGTGGCCAAAATGAGTCAGGTGGGGACTGAAATGGGGAGGAGGAGGAGGACATTGGAGCAGAAGCATAGTCTGGTGCAATGAGTGGATTTTCTAAAGGTGACAAGTGAGGGGGAGCTGCGGAGGAGGTGGTGTGCGATGAGGAAGACGAAGGAGTTAAACCCCTAAGCACCGTGGCCAGTATACAGTGGAAATGGAGGCAGGGAGCCCTCGGAGTCACTTGTGAAGATGGCCACGTACAGATGCTTTTTTGCCCCCCCTGGCTAGTGACAGCCGAATAGTCAGATCCGGAGAGGGATGACTTCTGGCTCTCATCCACCCTATATTGGACCCTCGCGCTACCTGGTCCAAAATGGAGAGCCTTTTTCCAGCTATTGAGAGGGAGAAAAAAAAGTCAAATACTATAGGGAAAACCTCAGTTATCAGTTGGCCGTGATATGTGCGGATGTCCCCTCCTCATGACATGGTCTGACGGGGGGTTTCATCGCTCAGTACTACTGCGCGGCTGCTGTGGGAAGGTGGGGGTAGGAGCTAGTTACCAGCCCATCAGCAGTAAACCTAAGTTGTGAGTCTATGTTGAGAGCTTCCTTAACCAGCCTAGTGAGGGAGGGTAGTCGCCAGAGCAGCAGCAGCAGCAGGCACTGGAGCGTCCCTGACCAACGGTGGTGGCCTATGGACAGCACTGGCCTCCCCAGTTAGGAGATCCGCTGGTACTACTGGGCAAGCATACTGGCTGTGTGGCCGCTACACTTGCTCGAGTTTGAGTTGGTGAAGTGTCCTCCGGCCAGTAGTGGTGGCATCAAAGGGTGTTCAGTGCGGCGGGGGGCGTCGTTACCCAAGGAGAACCGCTTGTCCAGGGAAATGTGGAACGATGGACCTTTGTCAAGATGAATCCAGGCGTGGATCGGCCAGGCTTTTCACTACCAAGCACTTAGGCATCAGACTTATCAGACACTGACGCCTCACCAAACTGTTAGAAATGAGTACTGGGTTCATAACTACTGCCTCAGCCACTATTCTGATGGCCGCACCTGCTTGATTGCCACAAATATGCTGACGTTTCTCTATGCCTCCAAACCATCTTTCCAGGGATGGTATTGCCACCACCTCCCAACTCTGTCATTGTGCCATGTCTGACACATGATGCTTACGTATGGCTGCTGCTGTGTACTCACACTGTGTCATGTCCCGACTCTGTGGCCTACTCTGTTTTTGAACCTCCAGATGTCATTGTAAACTGCAGACCTCATGCTGTGATGTGGCTGCTGTTGGACCTACACACTGTGTCATCTGTGCCACTGTTGACTCCTTGTGCTGCGGTGGGCTCCGAAGCGTGACTCTCCTCACTGTGTTCATTGTGCCACTGTCTGACTCATCTTGCTGCTGCCGTGACTCTCCACACTCTGTGTCATTGTGCCACTCTGAGGACCTATTCTGTTTGCACCTCCAGAATGTCATAGTGCACTCTCTGTCCTCTTGCTGCTGTGGCTTGGCTGCCGTCACTCCACACTATGTCCCTAATGTTGCCATGAGCTTCTGCTTGTTTTTTTCCAGCTTTCTCTGGCAGGACTTTATTTTTTCCCCCCACCCCCCCCCCCCTCCTGGCAACATTCCACATTCAGTTTATTGGTCAGTTTTGGCACTCTTAAGTGCAGGGTTTTTTTTATAGTGAAAGCTTAAAGAGCCGGCGGCTGTCCATGTGCGTGTATACTAAAACAACTTGTATGAGACAAAAACATCTCGCCTCTGCATAATTTTAAGATGGACTAGTTTACAGCACATTGCAGCTCTGTGCAGCCTGGAAATATGCTGTTCTTTAACGTGATTCGTGCCGAAGTAATTGATCAAAAGTATTTTTTCCGAGATATTCGGCGAAGTGAACGAAGCGAAATTTCGGGAAACTTGCCATCTCTAATAATGCCCTGTAGTATAGCTGCATTTCACAGCAAAAATGCCCCACAAAAATTTAAAACATGTCCTTGAGCCACGTTTGCAATGTGAGAAACTATTGTCTGTTAGAAACAACATTTGAGCTCGGACTGTCAGTACTGCCTGCATTCAAGCGCATGACCACAAACAATTATCCACAGTGGTGGGTACACGAGTTGACATTTGAGGCGGCCATTTCGTTCATGTTGGATGGTTGCTGCAGATGTGTTGATGTATTGTGGCGTGATGGGAGGACGAGAGGTAAGTACTGCTGGATGCAGGTTGCATCCAGCTGCGACAAGTGTAACCAAAACCTAATTTAAATTGTTTTTTAGGATATTAAAAGTGTTTTTTGCAACTATAACTACACATGCGGTGACTACAAATTTTGTATTCAATTAATGTACAGGTCGGCTCTATGAACAAACTGGGCCGCACAAAGTAAAAAAAAAACTATCTTGAAATTGTCACAGGTAATAAAGGTGGTTTTGGCACTAGGAAATAAGCTGCAATTATAGCTAATATTTCTGTATGGTAATCAAATACCGTACTAAGATCGGGTCTTTCTATACCCAAATGGCCTTGCGGCCTAAGTGAACAAAAACCTAATATAAATTGAGTCTAGGATAATTAAATGTGTTTTTGCACCATATAAATACTCACCTGCGGTGACTAGAAAAGTTACATGTTTCCTAATCTGTGAGTAGAAAAGTGGCGGGCGGAAAGAGGAAGCAGGTGGGGTCTTTGAACAGCTGGGCTGTGCAAATGTGAACAAAAACCTAATTAAATTGTGTACTGATGATTTAAAAGGTGAGTTTTGCAACTATCAGATAAACCTGCAGTTGTTAGAAAAGATCTGTATCCTATAAAGTCAGGCTGCACAAAATAAAGCTAATATTCAATCATAACCTGGCCAAAAACTGTTATTAAAAACCATTTCAATTGCTGGGTCAAGCAGGTCTGAGGGGCTGATAAGATATCTCACTCTCCTTTCAAAAGCACTGCTGCTGCAGCCTGATCTGGTCTGTGTTCGCCGACCCGCACCCACGCCCGGCGGGCCCCGTTCAGCGCTAGATGCTTCTTTAAAATTCTCAGCCTAAGTAACTTAAAAAACTGAAATCTTTATTACTAAGTTATAATGTTTATGCTAAAAGCATAGTTGTCTGTGTGAACAAAGGATCAGTTTCGCTGAGCTGTTTTGAGTGAGACCGCAAAGGCACTCGTCCGGCTCTTATGATACCAGACACACATGTTGTGAACAGCAAGGCGTTCTATGTATTCGGGTTCATTTGATATTTCAGCCACTCACTATCCATACACATCCACAGTCATGATTGTGCATCACCAGCTCACCATTCTCTATTCACTCTCACGGTCGATTTGATGGCGCCCAAAAATGACAGAAGCACCGAAAATGGGCAATAGTTATTATATTATGTGCACTATTTTAACCTAAATTATCGCGTGATTGAAAAAATCTGATCAACATAAAAACCGTGCCGATTTCAACTCTGTCGATAATAATCACTCAACACTAGTCTCAACCATGCCACTTTGAAACTGGTATAGATTTGGACAACAGTTTTATGCCAAACTTTGGTGCATTGCACTAATCTAGCGTGACATGTCCCGCATCTTTGTCACATTCAACACTTGTGATGTCTTAGAGAGATTGTGCCATAGTTTTTGCATTACTGAGTTATACATCTAAAGAACAGGGCAATGACAGCATGACAAAAAATGGCACAGGCCCGTTCATACATGTCAACCTTAATGCCAAAGCATTATTTTTTTGTTACATAGTTACAGATATTAAAAGGTATATTTACTTTCGAACAGCTTTGCAATTACATTGAATTGTTCATCATACAAAGTATTATAATCCAAGTGCATTCTCTGTTCGGTAGTTGTTTTGGAATGCCTAAATAGCGGGATCAGCTTCAACCTTAGTATTAGTGTCAGTGTAACTGAGGTAGTAGCCTAACTATACATCAATTTATCTTAGTTACAAAATGTAATATTCTATCTGGGACTGTACGATCAATATCAAATTAGTTATACCTAACTTTTGACTTCCCAACTGGATCAGCTGGTTGAAGGGACAGTTGACATGGCACATGACATAGAGCATGGAATAGGTCATCAATATTGGGTCTCACTAAACCTCTTTTTTACAGTCCATTGTGTTTCATAAAGTAAGAAAGACTATACTTGTTATGATGTCTATCCTTTAGAAACTTAACACAGTATATGTAAATGGGTATGTATCTACAAATAAATTACTGCAGCCTTCTAAAATAATATAATGTTATTTCTTTAATGCAACATTTTATGTTGCTGCAGATACATGAGAAAATGAAATGTGCAATAAAACAAAATGTTCTTTTTTTCCCAAATTTATGATCGAAAATCTTGTTTGCATCATGTATAATTCATTCAACAAAGCTTGTAATAAAAAGGGCACCTTGCAGTAAAACAAATAAATGATTATAAAGGGAAAACACAGTATCTAGTTGCATATCATATAAGCTGTTCATGAGTGGCAACAATAAATGGAGAGATACTGATTTATTTGTCTTGGCAGACATAAGACTGGATACATTTTCATTCTTATTTTCCTTTCGAACTTTTTTGGATGTGCCTCAAAAAGTATCAACCTTGTGCATCTTTGTATAATATGGAACAATAGAAAAGGCTGGCAAATATAATTGTTTACATGCTCCAATGTAGCATTCACTTACAATGATATTTTAGTGATAAAGACCAAAACAGTTGCAGGTCCTCTATAATAATTTGTCCACATCTGCATTGTGATTTTGGTTGTAGATAGAAAACAACATGATGGATTTGTTGCACAATGGCGCCAGACTGACCCCTCTCATATATCATAAGGTCTGTTACGTCATACTGAGGTGTTTTATTTTGACATAAATAATTCCACTTTTTGCTAGTCATATGTCAATGTGTACTGTACATAGCCTTACTAATAGGAAACACAGAGAACACAATTAGAATAAAAAAAACGATTAAAAAAATTAACAGCAACATTAAATCTAGCTTAAGCTCCCTAACACACTGAGAATCTGTTAAATAAAAATTGTAAATTCTGTTCTAATCAACATTATAAATAATTGCAACATACTGATGTAGCAAATATTGACATGACAGATAAGGCACCATAATATCACGCCAAAGAATGTTATCTTAACTTTTCGATGTTTTTTGTTTAAAGATAAGATAACATGAAAAGCCATGATGTCAGTCAAGTTAAACTTTGCTTCATACTTATGTCAAATAACAGGATAAGTAAAGCTATCTCCAACTCAGCATAATGTACCGTCTAGAATCAAAAAGTAATCACTGGAGAAATAGACGTAATACTTAACCTTAACTTAATAGTCTGGTAAAATATGGACTAACAATAATACATAGATGCAAAAGAAAAAAGACTTACAATAAACAGACAAATGAAATACAAATCTAAAAGGTGGGGGCCAAAATAAACCTATTGCTCCCTATGATACAGACTGCCTATCAAACAATATGGGGACGTCGTCCCAATAAGGACGGCCCCACCTTGAACCTTAAGGGGCCATTCACATGGCTTATTTCGCCGCGGATTGGTGCCGTACTGCGCGCCGGATTTGAGCTGCAGCATGGCGCCAATCCATCGCAGTAATTACGGTAATCCACAGGTCTCATAGAGACCAGTGGATTCCGTCGCTCCTCCTCGCTCGGCGAATCCGCCGTGGATAATGCAAGTCTATGGGGCCGGCGGGCCGCGCCCCCGCCCCGCACCCGCCCCTTATTCAAGCCGGAATTGCGAACGCAATCCGGCTCGCAATTACGGCTTGAATAAGCAGTGTGAACGGTACCTAACTATAATACCCTAGTGCTCCCTGATAAATGGGGGCCCAAAAGATACTAATCCAATGAAAGTCCCAAAATAATCCCAATGCATTTCCTTCCTAAGTACTACAGGAATTCCTCGGGGGACAACAGAATATATGTAAGGAAGAAGGTCACGCTTGGATATAGTCAATAAGGACACAAATGCATAGAAGGCAGGAACATCTTTAGACAAGATGTCCTGGAAATAAGTATATATGTTAAATCAATGACTGAAACAGTGGCACCAACCGTCTCCAAGATTTCTCCCGTGCTTCCCCTACACTCTGGAACTCACTGCCCCAACACATCAGACTCTCCTCCACTTTCACCAGCTTCAAAAGCAATCTGAAAACCCATTTCTTCAGGCTTGCTATAACCTACAACTAACCTTGCTGTCACTACATCCTCCACAAACATGTCTGCCACCTCACCTCCATGTCTCTTTCCACCCTCCTTGTATTGATTGGCAAGCACTTCGCGGTGTGGATTTAAGACAATGCTAAATCCAACAATACCCCCAGTTGTGAAGTTCATATGCTGGCACATTGCCATACGTGCCAACCTTGCTTCATGTGCTCACCTGACAATTAACTGAAGCATAGGATGGGCCTGTCATTGATATTTCAGAGTCCCACCTAACCAGAGCTTAAATCATTTGCACACGCTAAACGCCAGCAGAAAAATGTCTCACACGCCGACTAGAATGGTGCCTCATAAGCTCTGTCCAGTGGTATGACTAGCTATAGTCCAGAGAATGGGTCTAAACATTTCCAAACACATGACCCACTCCATTGTGCAGAAGCACTTGATAATCGGATGCTCATGTCTTTAGAATCTGTCTGATCTCTCTACATTTATGACTAGCGTAACCAATATTTTTCACTAGACTACATCTGTTATGTGCTATGCAATCTATACAGACACCTAGATTAATATACTATCTTTATTTTCTTAACTGGTTAGTGTTCAACAAGTGAATCCTATTTGGATATTCTGCTAATTATTGTGATAAAAAAATTTTCTTCTATTATCATGTAAGCCTCATGCAAATACGGCAACGTCTTATTGTGGGTCTACATTACACAGATCTGTAATATGGTGCCCACACTCTATTTTGTGCCCATACTTTCTCTGAATGCCCCCAAGTACCTTAAGGTTTTTTTTTCATCCACTTAATATGACATAAGATTCATGGCATGTTACATTCGGAACATCTTATTATGATATAAAGGCACTGTATGGCGGAATTGTGGGTATTCAGTGTGTTACCATATGCATGAGCCTATAGACTATTGTGACTATGACAAGGGGGCATCCTATACATCCAGGGGAAAAAGGTTTCAGCCCAACCATTTACAGTAATTCTCTACTGTAAGAGTGGTGAGACTATAGAACTCATTACCACATATGATAGTCAACTGCGGGAACTTAGCATTTCTTGTAATAAAGGACATTATTTCAGGAATTATTCTAATTGCCATATTTGGAGTAAGGTGGGAATTTTTCCTTTATCTTAGCTTATAAAATATCATTAAATATAAAAAATAAAATTAAATTAATAACTATAATATTTAGATATTTAAAAATTAAACTAAAAATACATAAACAATATAAAATCACCAAAAAACAATAACTCACACAAATATAAATAATATCACCAAAACAAAACAACAACCAAAACCACAACAATAACAAGGACAAAACAAAGACACTACAATGGAGCACTGCATCTGCCTTGCATGATAAATTTGCCTTTCCCTGGATACCAATTGTAGAAAAGTCCATATAGAATACAAGACCCTGTAAAACTTACTTCCACTAATTTCTCCAGTATTATACATTGTGATGACCATACCACCCTGACAATAATAAAAATAATGACTAGCAAAAGGGGCACGTCAATACAAGATAGCTAAGTGCCAATAGTGTACAACGAAGAGATGGATTAAAATCATACTACTCAATTCTTCGACTGAATGCTTCGACATCAAGGAACAAACACGTATGCGATACGATGGACATCACAAATGGGGCACCACAAACCTGAGCAACATTGACAGGGTGGACTGGAAGACAGTTGTACAGATAGATGGAACAATCACCATCCAACTTATTGGAAGAGAAAATAAGTAATATCTCGGCAATTACCTTGCCAGTCAAGTTACGACACATATCTTCCCTGATGACCTGCAAACATACAGACGAAATAGCATAAGAGACACTTCTGTTATAGTATGAGAGATACTGTTGGGAGACTGAGAAATGTCTTCCAATGATGGAATAGGAATTGTCTCATTTAACTCAGGGCAATAGCTCCAACTCAGTTGCCACTTAACTAGAGATAGGAGAGCTGATATGCCTATAATGAAAGAGGCTAAAGTACATTAGAAACACATATATATAAGAGTTCCCTTTGCTATTACAAGATTTTAGTTTAATATCACAATTTATTATCACCTACCCATATTGAGACAAAGTACTGGTCACTTTCCACACCCTAGATCAATTCTTTAGACTTTAACATCTTGAAAGAACGGAATTTTAAAATGATATTAATAATTTATGTTTTAAATGCGGACACCTTCTTTGGTCATCTAGTGGAAACTGACCAGGCATTCATGTGCTACCACAAATAGTGCACCTATTGCACAACACATGTTTTCATTACAACATTTTGCATGACCTACCATAAACTTCTTTCCATATTTTTGCGAGATCATCCCCTACATTGGCTGTGAGGCTTCACAGTAGAAGGGCAATTTATGAGTATATTCTCTACCTTTAGCTTCACAGACTTACATCACAGGTCAGAGCAAAAAAAAAAAAAAAAATTCTTAATATCACTGAGCATTCATCACTTACTCTTCTTTGCCTGATGACTCTATCCCACGCTATAAACTCGTTCAGTTAGTGAACAGAATGCAACTCTATCATCTCTTCCATGGGATGCAACATTTTTATTACCTCACTTCCTATGAATTCAGAGAGGGATAAATTGTTGTTTATAGTAACATCTCTGGCAATCATGTTTTACTGCATTTTTCACTTTGATTAAATAAAAAAAATACTCTCTAAGTAAGAGCTCTTAAGATGGGCGAATTTCCCAGAAAATTTCGTTTCATTCACATTCGCCGAAATTTCTCGGACAAAAATAACATTCAGTTCCGTAACTTTACTTCGGCACGAATCACGTTAAAAAACAGCTATTTTCCAGGAGCTGCTAAACAGAGCCTCGTCAGGGTGACCTGTTAGAACTGTTGTGCCATGCTTCTAAATATGCAGATGGAGCTTACGTCATTTGGGTCTTCATACAATGTTGTGCGTTTTTAGCTAAGACACGCACATGACTGCCACTGTCCACACTCTTTCTAGAACATCTGCTTCACTATTCAAATTTCCCTGGGCACTTAAGCATGGGCAAAAACTGACCAAAAAATCTGACAGCGGGAATGTAGCCTGATAAAGTCAAGTGCAGCGAAAGCCGGAAAAAAAACTAAGCTGAGAGCTCAGGTGTCAACTTCTAATAAGATCAGGAACATTAGTGTAGTAGTGTGCTCTGATGGTCAGCCACAAGTCAGCATGAGGCGTTCAGAGAGTGACTGAACAATGACATCACTAGGAGGTATCCAAAACAGAGATAGGCCACAAAAGGTGTGCCAATGAAACAGTTGGGATGGTTGAGTTGACGGCATCAATCAGCACAGCATGAGTCAACAGTGGCACATTGAACAAAGTGGGTAGTTCACGGCAGCACGCTCACAGCAGCAGCATGGTAGATCAGACAGTACACAACAATGAACACATTCTGGAGGAGGACAAAAACCAAGAAAGTACTGTAGAGCCCACAGAATTTGAGATCAAATGACACAGTTGTGTAGGTCACGCAGCAGCCGTAGCAGCACAGCCTGAGGCTCAGACATATTGAACAAATGACACAGTCTGTGTGAGGGTCATTCGTGCAGCAGCCAGAGCAGCAGCAATGAGGTCATAACACAGTAGTTCACAATGACAAGAGTGTGGTAGGACCACGGCACTGGCAGCCACAAAGCCGCAGCATGTTCAACAGTACATGCACAAAATGACACAGTGCATCACAATGGTCCACGCGCAGCAGCGACAACTACACAGCATGAGGTCAGACAGTTGGCACAATGTCACAGTGTGTAGGTCACTGCTAGCAGCCACAGCAGCACACATGAGGTCAGAACAGTGTGCACACAAACTTGACATTCTGTGCAGTGGTAAAAACACGGCATAGGAGCCACAGATCATGAGACAATTGACACAGTATGGAGGATGTCAACGGCAGAAGCACACACTAGCAGCAGCAATGAGGTCAAGATCAGTGGCACTAATGACATTAATGGAGGTTGGCAAATCAACAGAAGTACAGGACTCACAGACAGTGAGACAATGACACAGTGTGGAGGTCACTCGGCAGCAGTCTCCACAGCATCAGCATTAGGACAGACAGTGCAGCACAATGACCACATTCTGGAGGTGGCAAAAACAGGAGCTATGGCCACAAAAAGATTGGACAATGACACAGTGTGGAGCTCACGCAGCAGCCACAGCAGACATCATGAGGTCCAGACACATGGATTGGCACAATGTTACACAGTGGTGAAGTCACGCAGCAGCCACACAAAGCAGCATGAGTCAGACAGTGGCAACAATGACATTCTGGAGGTGGTAAAAACCATGGGTAGGCCACAGATTGAACAATGACACAGTGTTGAGGAGGTCACAGCACAGCCTACAAGCATGCAGCATGGAGGTCAACACAGTGGAACATGCGACACAATTCACCTTGGATAGGTGGCAAAAACAGGAGTAGGCTCACAGAGTTGGACATTGACAGTGAGGACACGACACACGGCAGCAGTCCACAGCTTGACAGCATAGAGGTTTCAGAACTCGTGGCAACAATGAAAAATATCTAGTGAGGTGCAAAAACAGAAGTAAAAGGCCACACACAAGTGGGACAATAGAGCGACAGTTGTCTGAAACAGTGCACGGAAGCAGACAGACGTCACCAGCATGAGTCGTCAAGACAGTGGCACAATGACACAGTGCATGATAAGGTCACAGCACCAAGCACTCACAACAGCAGCAATGAGACAGACACAGATGGCTATCAATGACAGTGTGATTATGATCACACAAGGCATAGCAGCACACAGCAGCAGCATGAGGTCAGACAGCTGAAACACATGACACAATCTTGGAGTGATGCAAAACAGGAATAGGCCACAGAGTGGCACAATGACAAGAGAGTGGAGGTGACGGCGGCAGGATCAACAGCATGAGGGTCAGAGAGTGGCACAATGATACAGTGTTAAGGTCAAGGCAGCAGCCACAGCAGCTCGAATAAGTCAGACAGTGGCACAATTGACATTCTGGAGGTGGTAAAAACAACGTAGTATGCCACAAGAGTGAGAACAAGACTACAGTGTTTGAGAGACACACACATGGCAGCAGCCACAAAACAACACAGCAATCTGATGTCAGATCAGTGGCACAATGATATTCTGGATAGGTGGGAAAAACAGGAATAAGGCCTACAGTGTGTAGATCAAATGCGACAACACAGTGTCTGGAGGTCACGTCAGCCAGCCACACAGCATCAGCATGAGTCAGACAGTGCGTGCTACAATTGAACATATCTGACATCTCTCTTCAACAACCACAAAATTAAAATATATATGTAATTTTTTTAAAATTTAATATAAATCTCTTATCTTAAATTTTATTAAATAATTATTTGAATTCGTTATTATATATAAAATTATCTATTCCACATAAGAATATATTAGTTTATTGGTTTTAATTCAAATTTCTGCATCCTCATCACTTGTACATAAAACCATATTATAGCACACCCCAAAATAACACCCCCACACCCATATTAACAACTTTCTCCTCCCAAAACCCCCCCAACAACCCCCACACACAATAACCACCCTACTCCTTCAAGGAACCCCAAAAACCCGACCAACAAACCCAACCCAAAACAAAAAACATACAGACCCCCCAATCCAGAAAAGTCATAAACCAAACACTAAAACAAGCCCCCCCATCACTAATGAAACTCAAACCCCCCCCACACCTCCCAAACTAACAGCACCCTATACCCGTCCCACCAAACCCAAACCCCCAACCCCCTAACACCTCCCACTAAACCTCAAATACTCTCCACTTACTCCGCATACCCAAACAGGACACCACAAACCCCCCCACCCCAAAAAGATCCAAAGCCACCATAAAAATCAATAGAGACCGCACCACACCCGCCAAACCCCACCACAACCAATTGCCCCACAACACACCCACACCCCACCCCCCCCAACCACCGACCTACCACCAACCCAAACACAAAAAACCGCCACACCCACCTCCATTTAACCAAAACCATCAACCCTAAAAACCCATACGACCCCCACCAAAAACGCATCCATCACACCGCACAACCCATAAACCCCCATCCCCCACAAAATCAACCAAAAAACCAACCACTACCCCCCCATAACATACCTCCCAACCTTCCCAAAAAACCTCAACTTGGTTCTTCTCTTCACAGTCCCCCCTCCACAAAACCTTCTTTTGTTCCATCCTAACTCACCACTACCCCTTCCCCCCCTTAACCCACCCCTCACCTTTCTTCGCCCCTCTCTGTATTTCTTTCTACCCCCCTCGTTTTCCACACCAACATCTTAGGCCCGCAACAAAAACACAAATCCCACACCGACACACACCCAAAAACCCCCCCTACCTTACGCCCCCCCCCGTAGGCTTTCTTACCACCCGGGGGGGGGGTGCCTCTTTACAAACTCATTTCCCCCTGTGCCAATCACCCTTTTACCCTGAAGACAAACCCAATCATCCTCTATTAATACACCCATCCTGCCACACTTCGTTTTCCATTCCAGCATTTTGCACCCACCCCCCCCCCCCTCTTCTCCCCCACCCCCACCCCACCTTATTTTCCCTTATACCTTTTTTTTGACAAACTTTCCCGACACTTACAACTGTTGCCGGCTTCTCTTTCTATTACCCGCATTTCCTTTCTCTCTGCCACGCGACGATTATTTCTTTCTCCCCCCATCACCACTTCTTCTCACCCCTGCCACCTTTCGCGCTTCATTCCTTATACATATCTTAATTTTATCCATCCTGTGCTGCCATCATCCACCCCATTCTTCTTCTTAGCTTCTCCCCTACTCTCCCCCTCCCGTTCCCCAATTTCCCTTCTCCTTCCCAACTAAAGTGCTCCTACCATCCAGCAGACTTTTTCTCTCTGGAGGCCAATCTGAATTATCTCCCTTCGACCTCTTTTGCCCACGTATCTCGTGTGCTTATTCGTTTTCCCCCTCCCCTCCTATCTTCTTCTTATTCCCTTCCCCCGTTCCCCACCTACTCCTTTCTCCTGCCACTCGCCGGCTCCCCTTCCCCCGCTCTCCTGCACTTTTCCCTCGGCGCACCTATCGCCCGCCACTTGCCGCATCTCCCCCCCAGTTTCTCAGCCGTCCTCCGCCCACTGCCCACCTTCATCCCTCTTTCGCGTCCCACCCTCCTCTCGCCTATCACATCCCTCTCCCGTTCTGGTTTTGCCCCTAC
Organism: Phyllomedusa bahiana; assembly: GCA_025379985.1. NCBI lineage: Eukaryota > Metazoa > Chordata > Amphibia > Anura > Hylidae > Phyllomedusa > Phyllomedusa bahiana. Next base: position 114,548 of record JAODAL010005566.1, on the reverse strand, counting down.
CTATACTCGCCCTCCCATTCCCATCCCTCACAGGTTTTCCTCCTCCACCTCCTCTTTCCATCTCCTCTCTTCCTTCCCATACTCGACTCCCCGTACCTTCCCTTCCCTTCTACTCTCTACACCTCTACACTCCCATTCACTTTCTTTCCGTGGTAGGACTATGACTCGCTTGCTAGCCTCCTCCCCTTTGCTCCCAACTACTCTCACTTCCCTTCGCTCGTGCACCCGTGGCCCCCGCCTTTCTCGCTCTAGCCCCTCTCCCGCCTATTGCCACCCCCCACCCCCTCGACCATCCACCCTCGCCTATCTAGCTCGCACCCCTTTCCTCAGTGTGTCGTTCCATACCTATGCTCCCCCCTTCCCCTACTTCCTTCTCCCTTCCCTTTTCCTTCTTCTGTCTTCCCTAGATGTGCCATTCCTTGTCACGTCTGCTTTCTAGACTCCATCTGTCCGCGGCTGCGGAGTCCTCTTCAAACACCTACTCGCCCACCAGCTCTTCCCCTGCCTCATTTTCTCATTCTTCGCCCCCTCTAGCTTCTGTCTCTCCACCCCGATCTATTACCCGCAGATCTCCGCATCCCCTATTCTCCCTCGCACCCCTCCGCCTCGCTTGCCCTTCCCCCCGTTCAATCCGCCCTGATTTCCCCCATCGTGTCCCCCCCCTCTCCCTCCTCCGCTCCTTCCGACCGCAACGTTCCCCGACTCTGCTATCTCCTCCCCCTCCTCACATGCATACTCTACCCCCTTGACTTTATTCCCACTTCCGTATATCCTCTCCCCCGTCGCACTCCTCCCCTCCCTCCCCCCCCACCCCAACAACCCCTTGGCCTCCACCCTGTCCTCCTCCACCCCTCCCCCCCCCCCCCACGAACCCGCCCCTCCTCTTTACCCCCAAATAACCCCCCACACCACCGCCGCGCCCTTCCCCACCACACTCTTCCCCCACACATCCCACCACCTCCCCCCCTCCCCCCCCCCCGATCGCCCCAGCCACCCTCCACCTCCCCCCCACCCTTCTCCTTTATTGTACCACCCCCCCACGCACTCCCCTCCCCCTCCCCCCCCACCACCCCCACCCCCCCCCCCTCTTGATCTTGCCCCTTCGCTTCCTCTTTACCCAAAGACTCCGCCCCGGCCCATCCCACCCTTTACCCTTCCTCACAACCTCCCCCCCCCCCCCCCCCACCCCCCACCCCACCCCCCCCCCCCCCCCCAACCTCCCCCCCCCCCCCCGACCCACTCCCTCCCCCCCACCCCCCCCCCCTCCCCTTCACCATTCATACCAGCCAGCCTCTCTGCCTCATGTTTTCCCCCATCATTAGCAACTTTTTACATTCTTCTTTCCCCCTATGCTCACTAATTCTAATTCTTTATTCTTTTGTCAACACACCACATGGCCATCTTCCACAAAGAAAACCCACCGGGACGTGCGAACATTATGTTGTTTACCTGGGTCCCCCGTAGGGGGCCCTGGGGGGGGCGGGGGGCCCCGGGTTCGACATACACGCGGATTCGGGTTGACAGATTGCTGGGTGGGGCTGGTGAGAATATCTTTCTCACTTGTCAATGGGACCCAGCAATGGGGCAAACCCAATGACAAAGTTAGAGGTTATGATGGAAGAGAGTGTCCTTATAAAACGATTTCAGGACCTTAGGGCCAAAAGCACAGGGGCAAGGACCTCCAAGGTAATATTTTTTCCAGAAATATTACCTTTTTCCTCCATGTTCCACAACGAGCCACACCAGATAGAAGGGCTGGGCGGGAGTATTAGATTCAGTAATAAGTGGCTTCAAAAAATGGAGTAGGAAAGAGTAGGATTAATGTGGGTTTTTGAGGAACTGGGCTTTGACTTCTTTCTTGGTGCTACCAGACTCTATGCTAGTGAATGGGCCTGCACCTAAATGGGGAGGTGCAGCTGGTAAATGGTGGTATCAAAAATGCCATGAAGTTTGGAGATATATATAAACTAGGGACATGGGGGGGAGGGTAACTACAGCATAAAGCATGCAAGATAGATGCGAACAGCAATCCGACACAAGCTGGGAATTAGTCAAATAAAAACAGATAACAGAGAGGGTAGGAAGGCTGGATGGTAGCGTGGGTGTACCAATAGACATAAAAAGCGATCCGAGGAAAGTAAAAAAAAGGAATACAACCATGAAAAAATCAATAAAAATAACAATGTAACTGCTCGAACAAACCAACATTGCCGAGTTAAAATTCTGACCAAGCAAAATTAATGAACTAGAAAAGTATTAATAGCTGAAGAAAAATTTGACATAGTGGGGAAACTGAGACTATGTCTGACGAGAGCAACGACTAGGGCGGTTAACATGCAGGGTTACAGTACAAATTTAAGAAAGGATCGATAAGATACCTGAAAGAGGGGGAGTGTCTGTCCTCTATGTAAAATCCTGTCTGAAGCCAAGTTCTGAGTCTGAATGAAGCCATTAAAAAACAAAAACTGCGGGAATTATATCGTACAATGTAATGAACGATGATTGGAAATCATTATGGTGGTTAAATATACATGGGTGGAACAACAATAGCACAAAATAATACTAATAAAAAAAGGGTCTGCTAAAGGCCCCCAAATACTAACAAACCCATGGAAGATGTACTCCTCAGCAAATTAAGCTGAGGCCTGCTAAACAAGAAATAGTAGGTTATTAATATGGTGCACTTTAACAATCTCAGACATCAATTGTGGGAATTCTGAAGCTTTAGCCTCATAATGATACAGGTTTTGTCAATAACAAATATAATTACCCTTTGTCCAAATGTGATGCAGGAACCGACTAGAGGAAAAGGCCCTTCTATACCTAATATATACAAACAAGTACCTACAGAGTTAACAAAGGTTCAGTTTGACAGGATGGTGGCAATACCTAGGGAATAGATGACCATAATATAATAAATTTCCTTTTAACCTTACTAATAGCGTTTATTATTTGTCAATGAGCCACAAAAACACTGAACATTTCGGAAGGCTAATTTTAAATTCAGCTATATGGGAGGGTTGCTCCAAAAACGGTAATACTGGACAATAGTGTTAAATAATGACAGAACTAATAATAAATGGGATAAATTTTAAAAACATCTTAGGCTACTACCACTGTGTGGAGAGGGTACATACCGTTATGTTAATAAAAAAATTAGAGACATGAGACAAAAAAAAAAAAAACAAAAAACCCAATGGATGACTGATCAAACAAAAACAAGGGATTGATAAAAAAAAAGAGAATCAATAAAAAAAAAACACAAAATAGAAAGAAAGCGTTTTTCATCACATCATTCCAAATCATACAACCTACTAAAACAAGGCAGGGCAAGTGAAGAGGCACTAAGAAGATAAGGGCGAAAAAAAAATAAAGTGTGTAAAATAAATAAAGTAAAATGGAGAAGCAAAGCTGAGACTGTAAAAAGACATATTGCTAAGAAAGTAAACAACCCCAAAATATTTTTTATGAAACAATATAAATATTAAAAAAGATTAAACAGGAAAATGTTGGGCGGCTCCTTATTGAAAAATACTGAGGGAGAAGCATTAGAGGGTCGATTGAGAAAAAAAGGTGCAAACCGTATTAAACACTTTTTTCTCCACTACACATGTATTATACCGAGTGAGGAATACCTTTCCTCTTTGAAACAATCGAGAATGTGGTAAAACAACACCAACATAAAAGTTCTTGTTCTAATAAAAAAACCAGGAAGAAAGTGGCAGCAAAATGCAAAAAGCTCATGCTCCGTCCTTTAAAAGGAAGACATTTAAAATTGACAAATCCGCCCCAGGGTCCCAGATCAAGACAAACATAACAACACCCAATACCACACCCCACGTGTCCTAAGGGTAAGAATTTAAGTGATGAGTCATAGAAAATGGTCCCCAAGAGTAGGGGGAGACGCCGAAGGCCCCTAATTCTTGAAATATTACTATTGGACTGTGCTAAATACGGGTATGTCCCCAAAGATTGGAGGCGCATAGCAAATGTGGAGCCACATATACAAAGGGTCAAAAGTGATCCGAGGAACTATAGGCCAGTAATCTTAATGACCTCTTGTTGTAGTTAAAAATGTTTGAAAGGTTTTTTTTCCTTCAGAGAATCAAGGAGTTTCTCACTTAAAAGATAAATGTATAATTCCAGTTCCAGCATGGGTTTCATGAAAGGAATCGGTTTCCTGTCAGACTAATCTTCGATCAACTTCTACGGAAGTCAGAGTGCTAGACTGGATCGGTGAGTGATGCACTGGATTACATATATCTACTAGAGTTTTCTATCTAAAGCAGTTTTGAGTACGGTGCCACATAAAAGGTTTGGTAAATAAAATGGAATTCTTGTGACCTAAGTGTAAAAATGAGTGCAAGTGGTTAATTTAATCTTGCTACCACTGATGAAAAAACAAAAGGGTAGTAATTAACTAGTACATTGACACAGTGACGCGGATCGCTGTATAACCAATTGGGGGGGGGTACCACAAGGTCAGTACACTCAGGTGCCCCTATCCTCTTATAACATTTCATAAATTACACATACTACAGTGAACACACAGTAGAAAATCGATCTGTGCAGACGATACTAAGTCCTCTTAGAAAGTATACAAGGCGCAATAGAGGAGATAATATTGTTATTACAAAGGGATCTGGAATAAGTTGGAGGCCTGGTCAGGGAAATGGCAGATGAGGTTAACACTGCGAAATAAAAGCAAGGTTATGCACAAGGGGAAGAGAAATACCAATAACATGCTTAACAGTTAAATGAAAAAACACTGGGGTAAAAAGAAGAACATGATCACAAGGACTAATGGGAACCTGGTGGACAGTAAACTTAATTGAAGCATCCAGTGTCAGCGCAGCAGCCAAAGCAAATATGATATGGGGTGCATTAAAAGGGCATAGATGCACATGAATGAGAACATATTCTCCCAATATACAATACCTGTGGTTAGACCACACAGTAATATTTGAGGTAACAGTTTTGGGCAAACCAGAGCACAGGAAAAGTACATTGTGAGAGCTAGACAGGTACAAACAGCGGGCTAACAAAAATAATAAAAGGCCTGGGTGGACTACATACACAGAAAGATTGGCAAGATTAGGTTATTTATTTAAAGAAAAAGAAGCTTCGGGGGACATAATAATATGTTTTAAAAACATCAAATTTTCAAAATAGAGATCTCTCCCAAGATTTATTTATACACAGGGCTGTATCTAGAACAAGTGGGGCATCCTTTACGTCTTGAGAACGAAAGTTTCTACATAACATAGAAAGGAGATTCTTTACTGTAAGAGCAGTGAGACCAATGGAATTCTCTCCAGAGGGGACTTCGACCATGGTGAATTCAAATAACCAGTTCACGAAAAGGGTTTGGATGCATTTTCTGGAGCTAATAAAAGAACAAGAATATAGCCAGACTAGGATTCAGAGAGGGTCATTGATCCAGGATTTTTTCTGATTGCCAGATTGGAGTCAGGAAGGAAATTTTTCCCAAAAATGAGGACAATTGGCTTCTACCTCATTGGGGTATTTTGCTTCCTCTGGATCACACCTTAGTTCACAACAGGTCTGAACATAGGATGACGACTTGTTTTTTTCTTTTTTTAGCCTTACTAACTATAAACAATGAAACTATTGAAACTAATAAAGGTATTTTTTGGGGGGGGGGCAAGTGGGCCCATATCAATTCACCTGTGGCAACTACACAATGCTGGATTCATTACTGCTAGTTGGCTCATCAACGAAAATCTGGACTGTGCAAAAGTGCAAAAAAAACACGTATCTGTAAGTATTCGGATCTACAAAAAAGGTATTTTTTGGCACAACACATGCAATTCACACTGTGTTAACTACACAATTGCCTGGAATCAAATTTAACTGAAAGGTGGCTCTAGCAACAATTCTGAGACTGGCAAAAGTGAAAAAAAACACTTAAAATCCCGTATTGTAATGTATTCGGAATAATAAAAGGTAATTTTTGGGCACCTATTCAATTAACCTGTGGTGACTAAAAAATTGAAGTATTCACATTTAAGGGCAAGGTGCCTCAATGAACTAAGCTGTAGTGCACCAAAAATCAAAAACACGTACGTAATTGTATTCGGATAATAAAAGGTATTTTTTGGCACCTACAATTCACCTGTTGTAACTACACTATTGCTGGATATCAAAAATGAACACTGCAATGTGGCTCTAGCAAACAAATTCTGGACTGGCAAAAGTGAAAAAACACGTATTTTTAATGTATTCGGAAATAAAATGTATTATTTGGCACTATCAATTCACCTGTGGTGAACTAATACAAATTGCAGTATTCACATTTAAGGGCAAGGTGCCTCAATGAAAAAAGCTGTAGTGCACCAAGTCCAAAAAAACAACGAACTGTAATGTATTCGGATAATAAAAGTATTTTTTTGGCACCGTATCAATTCACCTGTGTAACGTACTCAATTTGCTGGATTTTCAAATTTAACTGCAAAGAGTGGCTCTATCCTCAACAAATCTGGAAACTGTGGTGGCAAAAGTGCAAAAAACACGTATCTGTAATGTATTCAGTAATACAAAGGTATTTTTAGCACCTATCAATTCACCTGTGGTGACTAAAAAATTGCAGTAATCACATTTAAGTGCAAGTTGCCTCAATGTAACAAAGCTGTATGCAGCCAAAGTCAAAAAACACTTAATCTGTAAATTTATTCGGATAATAAAAGGTAATTATGGCACCTATCAATTCACCTGTGGTGACTACAAAGAGTTGCCTTTACTTCTAAATTTTAACGGCAATGTGTGCTCTATTCAACAAATCCTGTCCTGCTCCAAAGTGAAAAAAAACACGTAACTGTAAATGTAATTCGGATAATAAAAGGTAATTTTTTGGCACCTATCAATTCACCTTTGGTACTAAAAAATTTCAGTATTACACAATTAATTGCAAGTGCATTCATGAACAAAGCAGTAGTGGCCAAAGTCAAAAAACAACGTGATCTGAAATTTATTCGTATATTACAAGGTATTCTTTATTGGGCACCGTATCAACCTGTGCTGGACGTTGCTGGAATCTAATATAAGTAGCAAGGTTGATATGAAGCAAATCAAAGGACGAATTGTCCAAAATTGAAAAAGAACACCTACTGAAATGTATACTGATAATAAAAGTGGAGTTTTGCAATCTAACAACGGAGACTGCAGTTACTAAAAGATTGTATCCTTATAAGTTTCATTCAGGCAGCCCGCCCAATATCCAGTAATATTTCATAGAAAACTGATAATAATAAAGCTATATGCATATTCTACACTAAGTCTTGGTGAACTTTATCCAGTATTCTTTAAGAGCTTGTCTATCGTATAAATACAAGATATTTGTTGGCACCTTTCAGATCACATGTGGTGACTATAAAAAATGCTGGATTCAAATTTAAGTGCAAGGTGATAGATCAACAAAAGTGATGAATGGGCAAAATTGACAAAATGAACACCTATCTGAATGTATACAGTAAAATAAAAGTGGAGTTTTGGCATCTAACAAATAGACCTGCAATTTACTAGAAAAGGATGTGTGATCCTATAAGATCAGGCTGCCCATATCCAGGAAATATCAATATAAAACTGTTTAATAATAAAGCTATTGCAATAGTCGTACACTAAGTCTTGGTGAACTTTATCCATTATTCTTTATAGAAACTTGTCTCTGTTTCGCTCTGCCGCGGGGGCCCCCACGCCGCTCCACCCGAACTTTACAGCATATATGCTCCTTTAAAAATTCTCTACCTTACTAAAATAAAATCTTCCAATATCTAAACTACACTAAATGGTAAGGATCACAGCTAATAGTAACAGTTTCTCTGTGAATAAATAGAATGATTTTATCGCTTATGCTTGTTATATGGACAACAGTGCATAGCGCATACTCCTTCTGCACCTGAGACGCTGGGAGACACAGAGGCTGGAACAGAAAACGCTGTTTCGTATGAAAAACGAGATCCAATTGATTTTCCAAGATTCCAGCCAATCGCAACCATACACATCCCAGTCATGACGTCGCACACAACATCTCACCCCTGCTTCTATTCTGATAATCTGATTCGCTGGCCCGCCAAATTACAGAAGCAGCGCGAAAAAGGGCCGCGAACTTTAATAGATGAGCACAGATATTACAACACTAACATAATCGGCATGAATGCTAAAAAGTCCGATCACACATAATAACTGTGCCGTTACACACTTTGTCGATAATAATCGCTCAACACTAATGGCCACTTCAAAACATTGACTTGGTTATCCTTAAGCCACTTTGTAACCAGTTTGTCAGTATGCTTCAGGTCATTACCCATTTGGAAGATTAATTTCCGCCCAAGCTTTAACTTCCTGGCTCATGTCTTGAGCTGTTGCTTCAGTATTACCACATAATCTTCTTTCCTCATGATGCCATCTATTTTGTGAAGTGCACTAGTCCCTCCTGCAGAAAAACACCCCCACAACATGATGCTGCAACCCCCTTGTTTCACAGTTGGGATGGTGTTCTTAGGCTTCTAAGCTTCTCCCTTTTTCCTCCAAACATAGCGATTATCATTATGGCCAAACAGTTCAGTTTTAGTTTCGTCAGACCACAGGATATGTCTCCAAAAATGTAGGTCTTTGTTCGTGTGTAAATTTACAAACATTAATCTTGCTTTTATATGTTTTTATGGAGTAACGGCTTCTTCCTGGCAGAGTGGCCTTTCAGTCAATCTTGATAAAGTACTCGTTTCACTGTGGATAATGACACAATATTACCAGCTTCCGCCATCATCTTCACAAGGTCATTTGCTTTTGTTCTTGGGTTGATATGCATGTTTCGGACCAAATCATGTTCACCTCTGAGACACAGAACCTGTCTCCTTTCTGAGCGGTATGATGGCTGGACATTCCCATCTTTTTTGTACTTGCATATAATTGTTTGTACAGATGAATAAGGCACCTTCAGGTATCTGGAAATTGCACCCAAGGATGAACCAGACATGTGAAAGTCCACAATTCTCTTTATGATATCTTGGCTGATTTCTTTAGACTTTCCCATGATGTTACACACAGAAGTAATGTATTTCTGGTGTGCTTTAAAATACATCCACACGTGTGTTTCTGATTAACTCTGATATTGCTAATAAACCAGAAGCTTCTAGAGACATGATGACATCATATGGGCTGTCCCAAAATGTTTAAAGGCATAGTAATCCAAGTCTATGTAAACTTTTGACTTTGCAGAAAGTAATAAAAATGCCTTAAAAAAATTATCTCTCATTGTTCCGGCATTTGGAAAATATAAATAATTTTGGTAATCCTAATTGACCTAAAATGGGTAAGGTTTATTCTGATTTCATGTCAGATAGCGAGTCAAACACGCATATGTGTCTTTTTATACAGTGTATGTTAACTTCTGGTTTCAACTTTAACATGTTGATTGATTTTACTCTGTATCAAAATCAGCTTTCAGTTGCAGAATAGCAGTCCTCATTGTGTGCTTCTAGCGGATGGAATCCTGGTCGTTGTCAAAAGACAAGGGGGCACTGTTGCCATCTAGAGAAAAAAGGTTCAGTCTCCAGAAGTGACAAGCCTTCTTTACCATTAGCACTGTGAATCTGTGGAATAGCCACCTCATTCACTTTCACAGTAGGAACAGGTGAGGCTTTCACGAAAGGCTTAGACAATTACTTACAACTAAAAAATAATACTTATGTGGCATATAAAATTCTTGTTGGAACATAGATCCAGTTTGATCGCGATTTAGGAGTGGAGCAACGTATTCTTTTTTGGGACATTAGTTCATGCCTTATGAGTTCCATATTTTTGGATCAATGGACAGATAGAGAATTTTAAAATGACTCAACCCTTGGTTGAGCTTTATGAGCATATGTCTTTTTTCTTCCTTACTTTGTGATGTGATGACCACAAAGGAGCACGGCTTGTTTTAAGAGAAAGAGCTGATAACTGTACTGTAACAAGCCATGCAGCTATGTAATAATCACATAGACTATATAGTGATCCAAGGCGCATCATATTTATTTGTGGACATTCCTCCAGTACATCGTATGTAACATTCAGTACCAAAGTAGTATATAACAAAATCTAGGAGTATCCCCCAGCTTCCCTATATTTGCTGCATTATTCCTTCCAGATAATATACTAAAAATGGCTCTATTATTTTTTCACTCCGTATCTGGATTTTGTTATACACTACTTTGGTACTGAATGTTACATACTGTACGCTAAAAATGTCCACAAATAAATCATAAATTCTTTAAAAGCAATTAAGTGTTGTGCCTTGGATCACTCTATAGTCTATTCATTGGATTGATTATCTGTCAATGAGCACCCGCCATTTACCTACACAGAATAATAGGAGTGCGACATCTACCTTTCCTTACTTGTGTGATTGTTACATGGCCGGGACAGGTGTTCAGCATCTGCAAGGAAACAATGATGATTCCTATTCCTTCTTGATATATGTATGTTACTAAATCCATACTGTTTGTTGTTACATTGTTTAACTGATTATCCTCAATGTTATTGTCAAGCAACACAGAATTCATTTACAATATTGTGACAACTTAATATCCTGTATTTTCCAGACATATATGATTTGCAGAAATGCTTTGTACTGAAAATATTAAAAACTTTCAATAAAATATATTTAAAATAAAAAATGATTGCAGGCTGAGATCTTAGAAACATAATTACAAGGATGAAAGGATAAGGATCAAAAAGGTCCACAGGTCCATCCATTCCAACCCATAATCTTAAAGAACAAAGCAAGAGTGGCAGTACAGCTCACTGATAGATGGACAGGAGGTGGTGCATGGAAGGCTTGAAGAACGCCAAGCACAGGTGCTATCTGAGATCGTAAGCTATCCAACACCAGAAAAATAAAATCCAATTTTTTTTTTACATTCTCATAAAAATTGGATAGCTATTAATTTTCTTAAGCAGAATAAATTAACACATACAACCCTATAGTTCTGAGTCAGAGAATACTGAGAAGTTCTATAGTGGATTTTGCGCCTGCAGGAGTGATGTGGGTCAGCGTGATAGAGAAATGTCTAATACATTTCTGACAGATGGAAAGATTTCAGTCAGAAAATAAATTTTCATATTGTGCCAGAAAAAAGATCAGTATTTGGCTGCATTCAGAAAGGCAGCAATTTATGGTTCTTTTGACCTACAAGAGTTTTGGCTACTGCGTCCATAACACAGGACCCTGTCCGAAAGTGTCCCTGGTTAATGCATTAAATGAGGTTTAATGGTTTATAATTATTTATTGGGATTACAGTTTCTCTAGTGGGACTGAAAGCTATATACAGTATCTCACAAAAATGAGTACTCCTCTCACATTTTTGTAAATATTCTTTTATTCTTTTCATGGGACAACACTGAAGATATTATACTTTGATACAATGTGAAGTAGTCCGTGTACAGCTGGTATAACAGTGTAAATTTAGTGGACCCTCAAAATAATTCAACACACAGCCATCAATGTCTAAACCGCTGGCTACAAAAGTGAGTACACACTTTACAAAATTTTGAGTACAAAATTGTGCCCACAGTGTCAATATTTTGTGTGGCCACCATTATTTTCCAGCACTGCCTTAACTCTCTTGGTCATGGAGTTCACTAAAGCTTCACCGGTTGCCACTGGAATCCTCTTCCACTCCTCCATGATGACATCATGGTGGATGTTAGAGACCTTGCGCTCGTCCACCTTCAATTTGAGGATGCCCCACAGATGCTCAATAGGTTTTAAGTCTGGAGACATGCTTGACCAGTCCAGCACCTTTACCCTCATTTTCTTTAGCGAGGCAGTGGTCATCTTGGAGGTGTGTTTGGAGTCCTTATCATGTTGGAATACTGCCCTGCGGCCCAGTTTCCAAACAGAGGGCATAATGCTCTGCTTCAGTATCTCACAGTACATGTTAGCATTTAAGGTTGCCTCAAAGTACTGTATCTCCCCACAGCCGGCAGCACTCATGCAGCCACAAACTATGACACTCCCACCACAATGCTTGACTGTAGGAAGATACACTTGTCTTTGTAGTCCTCATCTGTTTGCCATCATACATGCTTGACACCATCTGAACCAAATACGTTTATCTTGGTCTCATCAGACCACAGGCCAAGGTTCCAGTAGCCCATTTCCTTAGTCTGCTGGTCTTCAGGAAGCTGTTTGCGGGCTTTCTTCTGTATCATCTTTAGAAGAGGCTTTTTTCTGGGATGACAGCCATGCAGACTAATTTTTTGCAGTGTGCGGCATATGGTCTGAGCAATGACAGGCTGCATCCTCACCCCTTTAACCTCTGCAGCAATGCTGGCAGCATTCATACATCTATTTTGAAAAGACAATCTCTGGATATGACTCTGAACACGTGTACTTAACTTGTTTGGTTGACCACAGCGAGGCCTGTTCTGAGTGGAATCTATCTTGTTAAACTGCTATATGGTCTTGGTCACCGTGCTGCAGCTCAGTTTCAAGATGTTGGCAATTTTCTTATAACCTAGACCATCTTTATTAGAACACCATCCCAATAATGAAGCTTGGAGGTGGAAACATCATTCTTTGAGGGTGCTTTTCTGCAAAACGGCAGGACGACTTGATTGTATTGAAGGGAGGATGGATGGGGCCATGTATTGTGAGATTTTCAGCCAGAAACCTTCTTCCCTCAGTAAGAGCATTGAAGGTGGGTCATGGCTGGGTCTTCCAGCAACACAATGACCCCAAGCACACAAACAGAGTGACTAAGGAATGGCTCAGTAAGAAGCAATTTAAGGCCCTGCAGTGGCCTAGCCGCTCACAAGACCTGAACCCAATCGAAAATCTTTAGAGGAAACTGAAACTCAATGTAGCCCAGCTCCCTGTAACCTGAAAGACCTGGACTAGATCTGTATGGAGGAGGGGACCAAAATCCCTGCTGCAGGATATGCAAACTTGGTTAAGAACTACAGGAAACATCTGACCTCTGTAATTGAAAACAAAGGTTTCTGTACCAAATATTAAGTTCTGTTTTACTATTGTATCAAATACTTATTTCATGTAATAAAATGTAAATCAGACAATGTGATTTAGTGTATTGCTTTTTAGATTCTTTCACTCACAGTTGAAGTGCACCTACAATAAAAATTACAGATCTATCCATTCTTTGTAGGTGAGAAAATCACCAGTGTATCAAATACACTCACCGGCCACTTTATTAGGTACACCTGTCCAACTGCTCGTTAACACTTAATTTCTAATCAGCCAATCACATGGCGGCAACTCAGTGCATTTAGGCATGTAGACATGGTCAAGACAATCTCCTGCAGTTCAAACCGAGCATCAGTATGGGGAAGAAAGGTGATTTGAGTGCCTTTGAACGTGGCATGGTTGTTGGTGCCAGAAGGGCTGGTCTGAGTATTTCAGAAACTGCTGATCTCCTGGGATTTTCACGCACAACCATCTCTAGGGTTTACAGAGAATGGTCCGAAAAAGAAAAAACATCCAGTGAGCGGCAGTCCTGTGGGCGGAAATGCCTTGTTGATGCCAGAGGTCAAAGGTGAATGGGCAGACTGGTTCGAGCTGATAGAAAGGCAACAGTGACTCAAATAGCCACCCGTTACAACCAAGGTAGGCAGAAGAGCATTTCTGAACGCACAGTACGGCAAACTTTTAAGGCAGATGGGCTACAGCAGCAGATGACCACACCGGGTGCCACTCCTTTCAGCTAAGAACAGGAAACTGAGGCTCCAATTTGCCTAAGCTCATCGAAATTGAACAGTAGAAGATTGGAAAAACGTTGCCTGGTCTGATGAGTCTCGATTTCTGCTGCGACATTCGGATGGTAGGGTCAGAATTTGGCGTCAACAACATGAAATCATGGATCCATCCTGCCTTGTATCAATGGTTCAGGCTGGTGGTGGTGGTGTCATGGTGTGGGGTATATTTTCTTGGCACTCTTTGGGCCCCTTGGTACCAATTGAGCATCGTTGCAACGCCACAGCCTATCTGAGTATTGTTGCTGACCATGTCCATCCCTTTATGACCACAATGTACCCAACATCTGATGGCTACTTTCAGCAGGATAATGCGGCATGTCATAAAGCTGGAATCATCTCAGACTGGTTTCTTGAACATGACAATGAGTTCACTGTACTCAAATGACCTCCACAGTCACCAGATCTCAATCCAATAGAGCATCTTTGGGATGTGGTGGAATGGGAGATTCGCATCATGGATGTGCAGCCGACAAATCTGCGGCAACTGTGTGATGCCATCATGTCAATATGGACCAAAATCTCTGAGGAATGCTTCAAGCACCTTGTTGAATCTATGCCATGAAGAATTGAGGCAGTTCTGAAGGCAAAAGGGGGTCCAACCCGTTACTAGCATGGTGTACCTAATAAAGTGGCCGGTGAGTGTACATATTTTCCTCACTGTATATGTATATACATACTGTACTGTACCTAGCAGGCTTGCCATTGCCAATGAAACTTCTTTAGCACACTTTGGAGCTCTGATTGCCAAGACAATTTTCACAACTTTGAAACCTAAATTATCATTCTGGAATGAAGTCAAGGATAGTGACCTGGAGAGCGTTCAGGATCCCGCAGGCCAGAGAAAGAGACAGACATGTAATTAGAAGGTAGCCAATGGTCAGTTAGGTGACAGAAGCTATTAGATAAATCCCATTTCCAAGGGTGAGACAGAAACATTATTTGGGAACTTGGATGATGTCAGCATCAAAATCAATCAAGAATCAGAATCATAGGTACCAGCCATGAGAGCAGGAAAAGAAGCCCACTTAGCAGGCAAACCATTGCCAATGAAACTTCTTAGTTAGAACAATGACCAATAAAGACATTAAAAAAATAATCTGCAAATTAGATAAGGACACATCTTCACTAAGCGCTTGTCTGTGGGAGGTCTGTTATCATGGGTTATCTTCTACAGTACGAAGTTTCCAGCATGTTGGCTCCTATATTTGGCTGTTGCTTAAAGTGGATGTATCGCTTCATCATTTTTTGTGTTTCATTGTACTCTTTGCTTCTCAGCTCTTCAAATCCAGGGGCGTTTCTTCTCCTCCCAGCTGGGTGTTTCTTAACTGACGGGGGATGACATAACCCCCCCCTCATTGTTTGTGCTCGCTCCCGAGACAGTGTCATTGTGTGAGAGCAGAGGGAGTGGGTAACAGAGCTCTGCAGACATCCTCCAATGGAGAGTTTGCTGCCTGGAGTGATGTGCTGCTAACATCCCTCCCTGGATGGACAGATGGATAGACAGACGGATGGATGGATGGACGGATGGATGGACGGATGGATGGACGGATGGATAGATGTATGTATGGATGGATGGACGGAAGGATGGATGGATGGACGGATGGATGGATGGACAGACGGATGGACGGACTGATGGACGGATGGATGGATGGACAGACGGATGGACAGATGGGTGGATGGATGGATCCATCCTGCCATCCATCCATCCTGCCTGCAAAGAGACGATGTCTGTTCGCTGCCGTGTGATTGCACTGACAAGAAGTGAAACAGGAAGTTGTTTGCTTAGTGAAATGACTCCAAGCTACTGAACATGCCCGGACTCATTTTCCTGTCAAAAGTAACATTTGATTTTGCACATCAAAAAACTTTGTTTAAAAAAAGCACAAATGCACACTGGTGTGGCAGCAATACATATACCTGTTCAAATTAAAAAAAACAGTGGCACACTATGGACTAAAGAAACTATCAAAAGGGACATAGGAATTTTGGAAAAAGCATTACTGCTAACTAGGATACATGAAAAATTTTTGAGGTTCTTAGTTCACACTTTTGGCCAAAACTGCTTAAGCCACCTCCGATCCTCACCGGGACCTCAAAGCACTCTTCAGGGAGCGAAGATACCTGCTTCATAGAACACTACACTGATTTAAAATCTGAGAAGGTGGGTGGAGTGCAAAAACCAAAACGGACTCATTTTACTAGTAGCAGAGGAACACAGAGGCAGAGGGAGCAGAGAACATGTGCAGGAATGTGTGCTCCCGTGGTTACGACCCGGGGCTGGGTGGAATGCTAATGAGTAGAGCCGGCAGCCAACAGAAGGCCAAGGGGAGGAATCTGACCGGAGCAGCAGAAAAGTGAGTACAGCACACTAAAGGAAGGGAGACAGTGAAAACAAGATAGCTTTGCTTATGACACCCTATTGCAAAGTTGATTGTTTTCACTGTCTCCTTATTCTGAGACCCATTCTATGAAATGGTACAACCCCTTTAAGCTTTCCTATGGTATTGATTCTTATACTAACATATTGTTAAGTCATAGCTGGCGGTGGAGAGATAGTAGTGATTGAAGTAAAACACAAACACAACACCATGCTTACAGCTCAATGTCTAGACAATGAACTAATCCCAGTAAGAAATTTAGCAGGGGCAGCTCAACTGTATAGTAAAAAACTGCAATTGAATAAGTACCAGTTCACACTAGTATGCAGAAAAGCCACAGTACCACACAGGGGAGATTGTACAAATGCAAAAATATTAATAGACAACTACTCACACCCCTACTATCCATGTGGGAGGTGACTGCCAGTATAACAATTACATATAAATAAAGTCATATGGAGGGTGCCAATTATACAGTTACATGCGGTATACCATGCTGGCTTACATCCAACTGATGACGCCCCTACTATTCAGTTGGATGGGCTGCCCAGCACATTTCAAGCATCCA
Source organism: Phyllomedusa bahiana (assembly GCA_025379985.1). Taxonomy (NCBI): domain Eukaryota; kingdom Metazoa; phylum Chordata; class Amphibia; order Anura; family Hylidae; genus Phyllomedusa; species Phyllomedusa bahiana. The sequence continues at coordinate 97,829 of JAODAL010005566.1, read as the reverse complement.
ACACAAAATGCTGAGTGATTGTAGTAGCCCAACATATCACTAGGCATCCCTTGTGAATGGGGATGAGCTGCTATACTGTCCACTGTCTGTGGACAATTATGGATCTGTTTTTTGAAAAAGTAACACCTTTTTTCTAGTCCTAGACAATCCCTTTAAGACATTCTATATTCCACTGTATATTTTCAGGACTTCTGTGACTGCAGTCAGATTCAGAGTTGAAACATTTCAATATTTGACTTGTTGCAGTTCAGTGTCCAGTAATAATGTCCGGACCTAATTTTAACAAGTTCATGTCCTTGAGTCTCATCGCTTCCGTAGACTTGATGCGACAAGCTAACTGGACTCTTGAAGAACCCCTTTAACAAGGAGCATATATCTGAATCCATGAAATGAATTTTTATCTTGCAACATTCCTTGTATAAGATAAAACACTAACATAAACACAAGAGGTAAAAATATCTTGAATAAGTTCTAGCAGATACTGTACGTCTGGGGATGATGGATTACAAAATGACACCTTGAAGCAATAGAGCAGTTCAAGCAGTTTATTGAAAGGTCCTTCAGTGAACATTTTTCCGTCCATGAAGCAATGCAATACCTTACATGTTAGATAGATTCTAAAGTTGAATGATTAAAAAAGATTTTTATGTAGGCAACGTCTGGAGGGTTTCACTTCTTACAATGTCTTTGATGCTTTTTCTAGTAACATAACACTGTCAGGCCCAAGAATACATCTGATGATAGCCTGTTATATTCTTAAATCAAACTTTTCTTATTTCAGAAGACGATTTCTGTTAAGATTAATTCCCTGGGTACTTTGGCGGCAAGTTATGAATCTCAGCCTTACAATGTTTTCCATATTTCCATGGACTGATTAATTTGATCCAGCAATTCTGCTCTCATTTTAGAAGAATGATTTTACAATGTGATGCAGCCACCCATCGACTTTGCGGTCCCGGAAGAAAAGTTGACGGGTCTGGAAGAGTATTGTGCTGGAACACATGGAGCCGCTAACACAAACATTCATGTAATATCAGATCTTCACATCTTCTATAAATCAGCGTATATCACAACATATAGAGAGAGGAAGCAGATCACCCAGGGAATGTTCTCTGGTTCCTTTGTAGAATTCAGAAAGAAGAGTTCTTTAGAAATCTGAAACTTTGCAGAATGAGATATGGGCTGCTTTGCTCCGAACAAATCTCTTTCCAGTGCTGGTCAGCAATTGTGACTAGTTTATTAATGGTGCAATAAAGTTATATTTCATATTGCAGAATATGTCGAAAAAGTCTGGTGCCTTCAGCTACAGATGCTCCTATGTACCTCCTCGCCACTCTGAGTGGCATCTCAGCCTCCAAATACATTGGCTTCCTGCTTCAGCGACTTCCTTCTTAGTGTACGCACACCGTTGCTGAGTTTAAGGGTCAGCTTGCACCACCCACCTTCTGGAGAGTCAATACTCTTTGACCTGAACCTTTTTAAGTGCACCTCCTTCTTTCTCCCATGCTAGTTTGTTGGTGTGCTTAAGTGTGACTAATATGTTTGACTTTCTGGTTTCACTTTTGACTGTTTTCTGACTCTCCTTTAATCTGCTGCCTGCAGCCAGAGTGAGAGCCTGTGTGTTATCTGAACTTTCAGACAAAAGCTAGTAATTACTGCTGTTTACTTCAGATAAATCTCCTGCTAGCAGTTTCAGAGAAGCTTCTAAAGCTAATCTAAACTAATTAGCAGGCTGAAAACTGAGTTGAATACAGGGAGTGAATGCATTAAGCTTGTATGCTTATTACAGACAGTCTTACCAGGAAGTAACAGGATGCATCTATGAAACTCTGAGGGGAAACAACCCCTTTAAAGGGGTTGTCTCGCTACAATGATTGGGTTTTAATTAAAAGATCTTTAAAAAACAAGCAGCTTTGCAATATATGTTCATTACAAATGTCCTACTGATTTTGAGTTATCCCTGGTAGTAGGAGTGCATCAGCTCCTCAAATCACTATAGCAGCTGACCTGTTGATTTTTCTCTCACTGGTTGCCAGTGCTGGTGACTCATCAGCTTCTCAATACAGGTCAGAGAACAGAGCCTCTCCCGCACAGTATGTGATGCTTCTGTAGGGGAGGGGGAGGGCTCTACTCCCCATGTGTAGCTGTGCTGCCTGGATTAACCCTGTGTGTGCCTGCTCCATCTTGCTCTCTACACAGATTGAGGAGAGCAGAGTTAAGGCTGATCTGTGGTCTGTACGATGTGACAGCAGTGAAGTGTGTTACTATAATCATGATGTGTCTGTTGAGCTTTGACTATACTAATAGAAGAGATCAGGGGGACATATGAACGGTTCATATCCCTCACTGCTCTGCTGTATTAGTGACACATGGTGATTATAGTAAAACACTTCACAGCTGCCATGTGTCTGTTCTGATGGGAGGACAGTGTTTGTGTTTGTTGTTGCTTGAGATGTCCATGGAGATTTGTATGCTAAGCAGGGGGTATAGGAACCTTTACATCTCCCCTGCTCTGCTATTAGCATACACAGCTTCACAGACCTCTCCACACTCATAGATCAGCTCTCTCCTGACTCTGTGGAGAGGAGCAGCAAGAGCTCGGCCACAGCACAGTGAAGCTGATCCAGCAGTGAGCAGCCTGCAGCAGACCTAGGCAGGCACACACAGGGTTAACTCTGGCAGCAAACCCCCCCGCCCCCCCCCCCCCCATCTCCCCCGCTGTATAGAAGTTACTGCAGTCAGAGGAAGAGAGCTGTCTGTGTGCTGAGGGGAGGGGAGAAGGGGTAGGAGAAGAGGCAGACAAGAAGCACGCCCCTGAATTCAAAAATCCTATGCTGCCAGACACACTGAGGTAGGCTGAAAGCCTGTAGTGAGACAACTCCTTTAAGTTTTTATAGCAAGCAATCAGAGACTTCATAGATATCAACAGAACATGACCCAGGAAGGTAGAAGGTAGCATATTTTTTCAGGTGCATTAACTATATGACTTCTATTCTATAACCTATATCAAATGTATATGCTATGTAGAGCCGTGTCTCCAAGATAAAATATTACAAGCAAACCTTGCATAGTTTCATGCTGCTGTAATAGTTCCTTCTACCAGTCTCCTATTTCATGTGAGCCTAGTATTTATTCTACCAAAACATTAGGGTCATAGCCATATTATTCCACAATAGTGTAGCTTTGGATTCTACTGTAAGTGATTCAATTTGAGTTGGCCTGAATCACATTTTGTTGATAATTAAAAAAAAAAAAAAAGAAGAAGAAAAATCATCCATAGCGTTAAGATAGGGTTAGTGTTGTTAACAGGGTTTTAGGGGTTAACTTATCCCTCCAGAGCATTCCTAGTCTGGTGAGCCTCTTGGAGTGGCCTCACTTCCGGTTACTAAAAAGTCTTTTACTTATATGTTATGAAAGTCACAAGTGCATTGGACCAGAAATTAATCTGCACCAGGCAGACTGCTGGGCCAACATTACTTGTGGTTAACATAAAATAGGTTACACTTATGTTATGGTAAATTATGGTAACCGAAATTGAAGTGAGAACAGAATTGTCACCAGACTGGGAGCACTGCCAGACCAGAACCACCATGGAAAGGTAATTGAATCACAAAATCCCATTAAGAACAAAACCCACCCATAACACCAACTTATTGTTATGGGTGGTTATAGGGTTAGTTGAGCTTGGTCCAACCACTGTCAAAACAAACAGGAACCAATTTGAGCGACCCTAGTCCAGAGAATGTTGTGTAGTGGTAAAACATGTTGGGGCGGAAGGGATGGCAGCTTGTTTATAAATTATTGATCACTTAATCTGTGGTGGTTGGATTATCAGATTTTGTGGACTGTTTCTATCCAGAGGCTCAAAACTTTTTCGTCACTGTGTCCTGCAGTAGTCACTTATCTGTAGGGTTCATGGCAAGGGACAGTTTTGATACATGGAGATGTAGCAAAGCTAAACTTGAAAGACAGCGCATGTCATGGTCCGTGCCGTGTTCCAGTTCTGGGCCGAAGACATGGCCGTGTTCCTGGTCCTGTGCTTACACCGCAGTCTCTGCTACGAATCTTGGACGTGCTTGTGTTCCTGTCGCAGATCCAGTTCCTGTTGCGGTGCCACTGTCACCGCGAATGCTCCTGTCTATGGTGTTTATCCATTTGTGGTTGCTGTGCGGCTTTTCCCTTACTGACTATGCTGCTCCTCCATCTTGGTTGCTGACCTATTTCCTTGTCGCTCCATAGAGGGTGACAGCCACATAATTCACTCTTTTATTTCCACAGTGTGCAGCAGAGTTTGGCTTCCTCTGCCAATCTCCTTCCACCTGTGTGGCTATAAGCCTGCTTCTCCCCACACTCCCTGCCTGAGCCTTGTTGTTGTCTCATGTTGTGTTGCCTTATGTTGTCTGATGTTGTCTCTTGTTGTGTTATCTTATGTTTGTCAGTGGTCTGTTGCGTGATGGCCTGTTGGTGTCCTTGTTGGTATTCTCTATGTTGTTGGTTAGTCTCCATGTCTCTGTCTGTATCTTTGTCTGTGAGTTTCCTTGTCATGTTCTTTGCCTGTGTTCTTGTCATGTTTATGCCTTAGTTACTAGCTTGAGTCTCTGCTTTGTCTCATGTTCTTGGTGTTGTGTCCTGTCTATGTTTTGCACCTTGCTCTCTGTTTAACCTTTCCCTTTGGCATCTATTTAGTTCTATCTGTTCTGTTTGTACCTGCACATATCTACACCTACTCTACTGCATCTTTGTCCCTAATCCTTTTGGTGCCTAGCATTGGCACTTCTGGCCTATCTGCTCCGCTGCCAATGCTGGGGACTGCTCTGAGGTTGCACCTGGTGGCCGTCAGGGAAGCTATCCTTACCATCAAAGGCTCTGTGAAGATGCCCGACGGTCCAGTGGGTCCACTACTCACTTTGTCACTTGTTACAACGCACCATGATATCACGACACAGAATGTTATATCATCTGTTTTAATGCTTTCCAGTGGCCTTTGTTTTCAGATAAGAGCATAAAACACAATAAGCCGTGATATCACGGTCAAGCTAAACTCATCTCTAGAGCTGACTGTGCATCTGTGTGAGCAGCACATTAGCAAAACAGGTTTTTATCCCTTCAATGAATTCACTGACTTGAAGCAGGGATCTTGCAATAGATACACAAAGTGTCATAGAGCTAGTCATTATACAGTGATTTATATAAACCTCCTTTAATTATGCGATAATAAAAAAGGTGACACAGAGAGGTGCAGAGGTATCATCATGGTGAACCAATGCCAGCTGTACCACATCAATACTAGAATTGTCCTAGTTGAGGGCCCTTATAAAGATGCTGCATTGGGGCCCAATTTATGACATGATCTTATCTTGGTTATGGTCAGTGTGTTAAGGAATGAGTTTGGAATTTTAACCGATAGGTATGTATTTTCTTTTGCTGTATGCAGAGGGTTATTATGCCTGACAAACCTTTGGAGCTCCCTATTAGTGCCTTCTCCTGATAATAAAAAAATGGGTCCAATAATATTTATTTAGACTTCCTGAGCCTGTCTCTACTTGGCCGCCATTCAAACCCCCTGTGTTTCTGTGTTTTCTCGCTTTATGCCAGCCTAACCTGCCTGCTGCCTCAACCCTCTAAGAGTCAGAATAACAAGCCAATAATACTTGCCAAGAAGCACATCTGGCTTTTGAAGGCCAGATTAACACTACTTTTTATCAGCCTGTGCTTCCTGCTCATGAGATATAATTATAGTGTCAGTGGTTTATTGTATAGTACATATATGTATAGTGCGAGTGAGAATACAACACATCTAGGTTTTTATATAGCATGCAATGCCCAATATGTGAATAGTCAATGCTATGCCATAATTTCATTAAACATGGCTTTATTTCAGATCTTAGCTATATGTTATAATTTGATTCTTATTACCAGCATAGAAGCTCTGACTGGCCTTAAGCTATTGAACGCCATGCACAGCAAGTGTGTGTTCTGACATATTTCTTCATAGGGAGTTTTAAACTTTTCTGCAATTTGTGCCACAGTAAGGACCAGAGCAGACAGACTAGCCTTTGCCCCAGCACATGCATCAATAAACCTTGGGCACCTATGACATTTGATATTCAACAATCAGTGGTGCCCAGGATGGTCCCTGAGTGTGCTGCCCCTTTCTTATATCTTTTTGGTATGTTTATGGGTGGAACTACGTAACCCAGCAACTGACAATAACTACTGCTCTGCTTCACTGTGCTCTATTCTCAATGGTTTCCCTCTGTTTATGTTTATAGCAAATTACATTCAAAGTATCCTTTTCATGTCTTTTCCTCTCTGTTACCATGTTGCTTCTGTCACGGAGTCACGGAGTGCGCTGCGAACCGGGTCGCGGACATGCTTGTACCTCCCCAGTCTCTGCCGCTTGGTACTCACCTATCCCCATTTTTGCCTCTCTGCCTAATCCTTTGCAAGATTTAAAGGGCCAGCGTGGCAGTAATTGGATAATTGCCGAATGCTGACCCTATATCTGCCCACCTCATCCTTCACTCTCTGCCAGATCGTTGGTGTGTTCTCTTTGAGATTGAGCATTACATAATCCTGCTTTTGCGTTTAACAGACCTCCTTGCTATTGTTTCATGGCCATGTCAACCACTACGCCTCCGTCTATTGATTCTGTACCATGCTGCACTTTGGCCACCACTGGAAGCAAGTCACGTCAGGGGTAGTGACCTGGTAATCTCGCAGTGAAAACCAGGAGGCTAGTTAGACTCTGCTCCCTGACATGGCATTCACCACCGCTTGTGGTGAACCAGAGAATCCACCTTCTGTTGTGATAGTTTCATTGTATTCCCACCCAATTTTATCACCGGGGAGTACTGATTTAATCAAAGAACTCTGCATAGTACATATTTGAGGCTTTAGGTCCGTCTGGCAGTGGTCTGTATGCTTTTGAATTTCCAGCTTTTAAGTGCCAGATTTTGAAGTGTTTTTTTTATGAATCATGACAGAATTGGGACAGAAGTGCGCAGAAGTGGTCCAGAATTTTTCAACTGTTTTTTGAGTAACTTTTTATTTTATGGTACAAATTACCATTCACCATGTGCTCACTGCAGCAATCTACAGCAGTCTTCTATCTTACCACCCAGTCATACCCACAGAAAATTTTGCCCACATCAGTTCCTCTCTCCTTCACTCATATATGGACATATCCCATCCACTATATACTTTCTGTAACTACCCCAAACCACCCATTTTTATGGTGTAACATAAACAACACTCATGTAAGTCACTGAACTATCTGTTGTCACTTTTTATTCTTCTGCTTCTCGCTGCAGGGTTCACTCTCCTAACCTGGGCCCAAACTACTTCTAATCCCACCTCCTCTCCTGCCTCCCACAAAAAAAACTGCTAATCTTAGTAATAGTCATTGTATAGCTTTTCTTGCCCTATTTAAATATGCTCTCTGGAACTCCTGATCTGTCTCTAACAAACTTACTGCTGTTCATGACTTGTTCCTCTCTAACTCCCTCAACCGACTAGCTCTCACGGAAACTTGGCTCCAGCAATCTGACACCACTTCCCATGCTGCTCTCGCCTATGGTGACCCACACTTCTCCCATACCCCCAGAACTGAGAACAGGCAGAGTGGAAGAGTTGGCATACCCCTGTCTCTAAATTGCACGTACCAAATCATTTCTCCTATACCCTCCCTCACTTTCCTCATTTGAAGTCCACATCCTCAGACTCTGAGAGTGGCGGTTGTATACCGACTGCCTGGCTCACCCCGCCAGTTTCTGGATTATTTTGCTGCCTGACTCCCTCACTTCCTCTCTATTGAAATACTCACTGTCATCATGGGTGATTTCAACATCCCATTGACAACCCTATATCAACTTCTGCCTCTCAGTTTCTTTCACTAACATCTTTCCTTGGCCTTTCACAATTTACAGATTCTACCATGTACAAAGATGAGAACTTGCTTGATCTGGACTTCTGTTGTCTCTGCTCAATTTCTAAGTTTACTAATTCCTCTCTTGTTCTCTTTGATCATAACCTTATCTACTTCCGTATCACTAGTTCTCAGTCTTTATCTTAACACAACTGCCTGTCACACATCTAGAAATCTCTGCACCATAAACACTCAGATTGGGGACATTCTACAGTCCTCAGTGTCCCCAATCTCCTCCATCTCCTGTACTGATCTAGCTGTTAAACAATTTAGTGAAACTCTCTCTACCACCCTGGACATATTGGTACTACTTAAATCCCACACCACCAGAGGAAGACACCGGCAGCCTTAACACACAGTGATTAATGTCTGTGGAGAAAATCAAAGCTATCTGCAGATTTTCGCAATGAAATATTAATGCTAAGAACTTACCACACTGCCCTTCACCGTGGCAAAAAAAAATATTTTACCTCCCTCATCTCGACATTACACAATAACCCAAAATGGCTATTTTATACTTTCCACTCCCTCCTCAGTCCTAAAACTCAGGCCCCAGTTACAGATCTCTCTGTTGAAGACCTGGCTACTCGCTTCAAAGTTAAAATTGACAGTATCCAGCAAGACATAGGGCGACATGTATGATATCGAATGCATACTTTTTTTTTTACTTGGCGCCGACACCACAGTTCTAAATAGATATAGAAGAGTGTAGAATACGACAGATTTTTGGCGCATTACATAGAGCTTAATGCGCCGAACTTTGTATGGGCATAGAGCGTAATGCGCCAAACTTGGCGCACTAAGCTCTATGTAATGCGCCAAAAATCTGTCATATTCTACACTCTTCTATATCTATTTAGAACTGTGGTGTTGGCGGCAAGTAAAAAAAAAATATGCATTCGAATTCATACATGTCGCCCTCTTAATGTTTCAATGCTCGGATTATGAGATTCTGAGAGTGTAGAATACGACAGATTTTTGCCGCATTACATAGAGCTTAATGCGCCAAGTTTGGTGCATTACACTCTATGCCTATACAAAGTTTTGTGCATTAAGCTTTATATAATGCGGCAAAAATCTCCATACTGTCATATTCTACACTCTTCTATATCTATGTAGAACTGGAGTGTCGGCACCAAGTAAAAAAAAAGTACGCATTCGAATTCATACATGTCGCCCATAATATCTCAAGTAATACCCATCCTTTCCCCTCCAGCATGACCGCTAGTCTGCTCTCAGCACTTAACCTAAAGAAAGAAGTATCCAGGCTCTAGTGACCCCATTCCCTCCCACCTCATCCAGTCCATTTCTCCAGCTGTCATCTCTCACCTTACTGCAATCTTCAACCTCTCTCTTTCCACTAGGATCTTTCCAACCTCCTTTAAACACACCGTCATAACCCCTTTACAAAAAAAGCCCACTGTGGACTGTATAGAATACAACATAAACTGATAACTCTCACCCATAAAGCTCTCCACAGTGCTGCACCCCCCTACAACTAAGCCCTCATCTCTTTTTACTACCCTACCCATTCTCTGTGCTCTGCTGATGATCTTAGATGAATGCCTTTAGCATCCAACCCCCGATGCTCGCTTCCAAGTCCTCAAGCACTACAAGTGCTGCACTAGTTCTCTGGAAGTGCTTCCCCGTATGATCAGGCAAACTCATACTCATAGTTTTAAGAACGTATAGAGAATACATCTTCTCAGACAGGCCTATCAAGATTCCTTATATGCATTCACTTGGGCATTCACAGGCACTTACTGTACCTATATATAGATGTATTGTTGGGGTGGCAGGTCCACCCACTTTTATGTATGCTAACCAATATTTATGGCAGATGACTGGACCATTGTGTTTACTAAGCACTTTTCACCTTTCGTCTCACCCCTACAGTACACCCACATAGATTGTAAGCTTTTGGGAGTAGGATCCTCACATCTCTTTTTTGATCTGTTAGTAACTTTTCACTTTGCAAGGTTTGCTTTTTGTCTGTACTTATGAATTCTAAAATGTTTGGAACATATTGGCACTATATAAATAAAAAATATTATTATTACATGCATACATTATAAATTCCTCATAAAAAATCATGTTTTTTGTGTTATGATACGCTAAGAGTCAGAAGAGTTATTGATCACTTTTTATTTAGTTTTTTTGGGAACATGGAAAAAAGAAAAATGCCTACCCACAGGAAGCACACTATCTACCTACCTACCCATGGAGGGCCCACTACCTACCCACGGGGGGCCCACTATATACCTACCTATCTAAAGGGGGCCCACTATCTACCTACCTACCTGCAGGGGGCCCTATATAGCTAACAACTTACGGGGGGATATATGTCTAACTACCAGGGCACCAAGGGGGTAATTATTACCATTTTGGGCACTCACTATGGATGGGGAGTTTGTATATTAGGGGAGGCACAGTTATGAAGATGATAAAGAAGTGAGGAGTCTCAGGTGTTTGTGTTGTAAATTCTGCAGAAACTAGTGGTGACTGGGAGGAGTCGTCACGGCAGTCTGGACCAAATGGAGAAAAAAAAAAGGAAAGTGAACGGCTCATCAGAGAATACGTCAACTAAATGTAACTGCAGTGTGTGCACTTGTATCTAATAATATATGGTCACTGTATGCCAGTAATATTGGTCTTATTGTAATGAATTATATTCAGTAACAGTATGGTGATATTAATCAGTTACTTTATGGTAGTTATATGTGTTGATTTAGTGGTATTATTTGGTCTGTGTATATTGTTGTTGTTTGGTTATACTGGTTTGGTCAGTAACATTATTGGACTTTGTTTCCCTGAAGAAGGGATTTGCAGGATGATGAGGAGGTAAGGGTGGATGCCACCGGTTCTGATTACCCTTAAGTGGCAAGAGGTTGGCACAGATTATAGGAGGAGAAGGAGGAAGATGCCGTTAGTGCCCCTTGACCATGAGGCTTGGGAGATCCCGGCAACATCTCACACATGAGTGCTTGAATGCTACATTACCTGCAACATGATCCACACATCAAGGCAATAAAATGGAACAGCGATTACTAGGTGGCCACCCACCTTGATCCACATTACAAGACAAAAGTGAGCAATTTCCTTCCACCCACATAAGTTGACAGTAGAATGCAGGATTTTGAGACAGTGCTCATTGACCAACTCGAGATATCTGTTGCATCTTCTTTACATTCTAATGTCAGGGTGGAGGAACGTCAGCAACGCAGAAGCAGTAGAATGGCAAAAAGCCACAGCAGCAGGCAGTGTGGCAGAACCCTACTGGGTGACATTTGGCAATCGATTTTTACCACTTCACCAATGCCTGCAAGGCAGGACAGCATTCAGACAAACAAAGACCACCTTAAGACCATAGTTCATGACTACCTGCAGCTCAACATCAATGTTTTTGGACTTAGTCTGAACCCATTCAACTTCTGGGTGTCCAAACTGGATGAATAGCTTGAACTTGATTGACACGCCATAGAAGTTTTATCCTGCCCAGCAGCCAGCGATATCTTGGAATGCACATTCAGCACAGCTGGCAGGGTGATAACTAACAAACGTATCCATCTTTCCCCTGACAATGTGGATCATTTGACAGTTATAAAAATGAATCAAGTTTGGATCTCTGACCATTTTGTTGCCCCGGTTGCCGACGTCACTGACCAGTAAACTGTAGAACGTCTTCTTGACAATGTGAAATACACATTTAAACTACACTACATCTCATATCTGTAGTTCCTTTGCCTGCTGCTTCTACAAACTAGCTAGATTTATAAGCCTTACGGCTGAATTTATTTTGAAATATTCACCTGTATGACCTTGATGTGCACTTCATACACCTTTTACTCCTCCATGTAGCCCTCCAAATCTTTATTTTTTAAATGTCTCCACCTGTACTACCACCAAATGCACTAATTCCTGTTATCCTGAACTTCAATGTTTCCCATTGGTATGTTCTTGCTGCCACCAATGGTATTGCCGCCTAATCTTGACGAACTGGAACCTCCATGTTCCCCACTGCCATGTTCTCACTGCCTCCAATGGTACTGCCATCTAATCTAGTCCACTGCACCTGCTATAGCTATGCCTTTGCTTGCAGGCTGTCCACATGTTTTCAGTTAATCTTTGAAAGGAATAAAGTATTTTAGCCTCTCAACTTTTTTTCTGTCACTCTTAGAGCAAAATTATCTTCACTAAGTTGTTCCACGTAGCCAGTTTACTCTTCTGGATCATAATTACAGCTTCTCCTCACCTGTATAGGTTCTTCATAGGCATCTTCTCGGTGCCACCACTTGTACTGCCACCTAATCAGGTCAAACCAAAACCTTCATGTTCCCCACTGCCATTTTCTTGCTGCCAGCAATGGTAATGCCGCCTAATCTTGTCAAACCAGAACCTCAGTGTTCCCCATTGCCTAATCTTGTCGAACCGGAACCTTGCCATTCCCCATTGGCATGTTCTCGCTCTCAGCAATGGTACTGCCATCTAATCTTGTTGAACCAGAACCTCCATGTTCTCCACTGCCATGTTCTCGCTGCCACCAATGGTAATGTCGCCTAATCTTGTTGAACCGGAACCTCGCTGTTCCCCATTGCCTAATCTTGTCAAACTGGAACCTCCTTGTTCCCCACTGTCATGTTCTCGCTTGCCACCAATGGTACTGACATCTAATCTAGTCCACTGCACCTTCTATAGCTATGCCCCTGCTTGCAAGCTGTCCTCAACTTTTCAGTTAACTATCTATTATCTATCCTCACCTGTATAGGTTCCTCAATGGCATGTTCTCACTGCCACCAATGGTAATTCCGCCTAATCTTGTTGAACCGGAACCTCGCTGTTCCCCATTGCCTAATCTTGTCGAACTGGAACCTCCATGTTCCCCACTGACATGATCTTGCTACCACCAATGGTACTGCTGCCTAATCTTGTCATACTGGAACCTTCATGTTCCCCATTGGCCTGTTCTCGCTGCCATCAATGGTACTGTCATCTAATCTAGCCCACTGCACCTCCTATAGCTATGCCGCTGCTTGCAACCTGCCCTCAACTTTTCAGTTAGCCATTGAAAGGAATGAAGTATTTTAGCCTATCAATTTTTTTCTGTCACTCTTAGAGCCAAATTTTCTTCACTAAGTTGTTCCACATATCCAGTTTATTCTTTTGGATCATAATTACAGCTTCTCCTCACCTGTATAGGTATTAAAATGAACCTGAACATCTTCTCCCATTGACTTTAAAAGGGTTCAAGTTTGAGTCGAACCTCGAACCGACTACCTCTACTGTTCAAAGTATGACTCGAACTTGAACTTGTAACCATCTATTATCTATCCTCACCTGTATAGCTTCCTCATTGGTATGTTCTCGCTGCCACCAATGGTAATTCCGCCTAATCTTTTTGAACCGGAACCTCCATGTTCTCCACTGCCATGTTCTCACTGCCAGCAATGGTAATGCTGCCTAATTTTGTCAAACTGGAACCTCGCTGTTCCCCATTGCCTAATCTTGTTGAACCGAAACCTCCATGTTCCCCACTGCCAAGTTCTCGCTGCCACCAATGTTACTGCCATCTAATCTAGTCCACTGCACCTCCTATAGCTATGCCCCTGCTTGCAAGCTGTCCTCATCTTTTCAGTTAATCATTGAAAGGAATGAAGTATTTTAGCCTCTCAATTTTTTTATGTCACTCTTAGAGCCATATTTTCTTCACTAAGTTGTTCCACGTATCTAGTTTACTGTTATGGATGGTAATTCCAGCTTCTCTTCACCTGTATAGGTATAAAAATGAACCTGACCATCTTCTCCCATTGACTTTAATGGGGTTCGAGTTCGAGTCAAACCTCAAACCGAACATCACTACTGTTCGAAGTATGACTCGAACTCAAACATTTTACTGTTCGCTCATTTCTACAAACTATGTAACTAACTATTATAGTGGTGAGACGCAGTGATCAGGTGGTGGTATTTGCTGGCACTTGTATACATCTGACCCACACAATATAGATAAACTGTACGTTGTCAAATCAAACAAGGACTAAATCCAAATAGAATGGCGCAATTGAATTTTGTTTTTGCGGTGGGTTGGTGTAGGATGGGGGTGGGACAATGGGGTTGATTGGGGTGGGTTTGGCAGAGGGTGGGGTTGACATGGGAGGGCGCAGATGTTTCCGCTGTATGGGGCCCTGGAATTTTTGATGGCGTGCCCTGCTGCCACTGCAACCATAAACACTCAGTTCCATGTGTTGTGGTGGCGCTGATGGATGACAAAGAGCATCTTCCCCCTTTCGACCACCTAGATACCACAAATAGTATCAACTGCAGTATCCAGGGGCTTAGATATCCTGGCATATTGCACTGAAAGCTCAACTGTACATTACAGCCGAGCCGACCACTGCTGAAGATGGTGTGGGCACAGCTTCTGTACCATGCAGCTCCAAAAGTATCCTGCACTTTTCAACGCTCTGTGGTCTTATGGATTCTTACCTACTACTGTCCATGCATCATGTTGTGATCCTCAGATAGGCTGGTGTGCTATTATACTTTATTTCTGAAAAGCATTAACAGATAAAAAATTATTTTTATCTAATACAAAACAATAAGCCACCAGTAAATATACAGCTTTAGTTATCCTCTTCCGTTAAAAGGGTTGTTTAGTTAATACAATCTATACTTGTTAGAAGGTTGCCTGTATAGTAAACTTATCACAAAGTGTGAGACCCTCAGTGATCAGCTGTTATCTTTGGAGAAACCTGGTAGCAATATACTCGAGTATAAGTCGAACCGAATATAAGACGGGGAACCTAATTTTTCCACAAAAAAATGGGAAAACTTATTGACTCGAGTATAAATCTAGGGTGGAAAATGTAGCGGCTACTGGTAAATTTAAAAAATAATAATGGATATCAATAAAATTAAATAGGCAGGTATGGACAGTTTAATGTCTCCCATAGGCAGGTATAGGCAGTATAATGCCCCCATAGACAGGTATAGGCAGGTATATGTCCCCAACAGGCAGGTATATTTCTTCCATAGGCAGGTATATGTCTGTATATGTCTGTGCCAGGAAGAAGATACGTGCGGCCTTCCGGTGTCCTATTGCGGAGCAGGGAGCGCCCAGACGCTGCCGGATGACTCGAGTGTAAGCCGATGAGAGCTTTTTCAGCAAATTTTTTGTATATATACAGTATTCAATTCCCTGCATCACCACCATGGCGGAAATGAAGTATTACATAGTAGCCATTCAGATCAATTGTTGTCTGTGTGATGCAGGATAGGACAAGTTTTCCAGAGCAATGCAACGATCTTGAACAGAAGATTCTACTTTTTTTTAACTCAGAGTTCTCCAAAAGGGTAAGTAAAAACAAGTACAAGTACTCTACACAAGACATAATATACTAAAAATGTATTTCGCCTTTTTTAACTTACAATACTGTATATTTGTTTTAATATCTAACATTACAACTTCCATTTGGGTTTGTCATTCAGAATATTTTTAGAGGCAGGTGAGCCCCATTTCAATGAGCCTAATATGCAATTGGGCAGCCCAACAAGGAATCCAATGTGATTCCACCTCTAAGAAGTGACATTTCCCTTTTTATCCCTCACATTGCAGATTTCAGATCTACGGTTATAAAAAATCTACACTATACTGTGAACTATGAAGTCGATTCCTATTGAAAAAAATAGGACTTGGTTCACACACATTTTCTATGTGGATTCTTCATGTGTACTTGCTGTGTGAACATACCCCACACAATTCCGTGGCATCCCCTAAGGTGACATTTAATGGTGTAGGCAATGCTTGAAAAAAAAGGTTCATTCTCTGAATCCTTTTCTAAGGATTTATGGACTTTATAGACTTGTTTGTCTACCACTGATGCATATTCTACCCTATTTCTATTTTATCAGGAGTTAGAAGCTTGTTTAAAGAATGTATATAGTTAATCAAATAGTATATTATACAGTGTTTGGTCTGTTGCCTTTTCATGGCATTGTACACGTTGTCTGAATTTGGCTCTGTGCAAATTTACAGTATATCAAACCACACTACACCACACCTACAAACCTATAGTGCTATGCTCCTAAATGCTTCTGATTTCCTGAAAAGGTTTCCTCATTGATTCATACATGATTCAAGTGGAAAAAATTTTTAAAGCCAGATGCTGTATTAATAAGGTATCTCCTTCCCACTGAAGACTAAAGTGTTGGTGATGACCCAATAGTATAAAACCCACAGGGATGCTATGTTCTTCCACACAAATTCCAATACATACAGTGCTGCCACATCTATGACACCTTAGAAAGAGAATACAAAAAACAGCCGTAGATAAGAAATGACACAGTAGAGTTATTGACTTAAAGGGGTATTCCCACTAGCTATTTTCAGCACTGCAGATCAACTCTATACTAGCTATGAGCCAACAGTCTTAGAGAATGAGGACGGTGGCATTTGTAGCTTTGGGAGTTCCGAATATAGCCAAGTAGACGTTCTCAGGTATATTCAAAACTCCCATAGAAGTGAATGGGGAAGATGTCCACAAGTGCCGCCCTCCTTATTCTATGAGAAGGTTGGCTCGAATATAGCCTTGAGCTGACCTGCAGCACGGAAAAGAGCTTGTGGGAATACCCCTTTAACTTTTTAGTTAAAAATTTTTTTAAAACTGAATATCTGTAGGGGCTCTTGGACTTGATTTTTACAACAGTAGCAAGTTTCAGTAGCAAAAATAAGATTATTGCTATTAACTGTAGCAGAACCAATATCTAATATTAATGACTAGCCACCAGGTGTCTGTACGGAAAGAAAATGAAGCCATCATTGCATTGACCTCTGCTCTAAGGATCACCACAATGAATATCATCATCAGCGGAATAAAGCTGAGGAGCAGGTTCATTTATTTACAATCCATGCATCCTGCATACATAATGGTCCCCATATCCATTTTTTGCAAGCTCCAATGATTTTAATTGTGCTATTGATTCCAGTGAATGTATATAACCATTAGACATTAAAGGGAGTTCTTATTGTAATTGTTCATTAGTCATTCTGACTTTTTAATAAATAGATTTCCTCGTAAGCCTTTACTAAAAAACAGCTTTAAACATTTTTTGGCCAATTAGCTGTAATATGCTCTGCGGTCAATGACTCTTTTAGCCGGGAGTTGTTAAGATGTGCCCGATGTCTTCCCTGCAATAAATGCCACAGATAAAATATTGTATTAAACCATCACTATTCCAATGAATGCCCAGCATGCTATAAATGGTCCATTCAGGTTTACTCCGATTAAGGTTCTATTTACATACCATTGGAGCCTTTCATTAAAAGTATATGTTTTGAGGATTTCCTGATGTGTACCTCTGATTGACAGCAGTGATGTATGCCACTGGGATACTCAATAGGCTTCCAATGTAAGGTATACAGCATGGCATATGTTTTTACTTTCCATGTAGAAAAGCATAGTCAACCATGCCAATGCATAAGGGTCATGCAAGAAAGATATCCTTTTGGCATATGGTAGGTGAAAAGGGCCTTATAGATATGTTCAGCTCATGCCAAACAAAGTTAACTAAGGATACGTGAATAGAGCCTAATAATTGGAAATTTTCTATTCTGCACTTAGCCCACTATGCAGTTCAGAATGTGAGAACAACCACATAAGCATAGTAATGTAACCTGCAGATAATATGGGAGGCATGTATGAACGGGGCTGCGCCAGACATCTGGCATCTTTTCAGCCCGATATCAGGCGCAGCCCCGTTCATACATTTTTTTTAATCTCCCACACACCACTCTCGGGCGCATTACATAGCGCCTGCGGGAGGCGGGGCGCACTAGAACCATAGCGAAGCTACATATTTATAGCTTCGCTACGGCATTTCTATGCACATTACAGCTGGAACAGGTACTGTATACTACTTTCAAAGTGGTTTACCTGATCCAGAAATGTCGCCCAAGCCCTAGGATGCACCTGATTTATGACCCGCTGTAGAGCAGGTTCATAAATCACGCGCATTCTATGCCCTTATTATGTGCATGAAATTTGGCGTCCACATGCCAAATTTCATGCACGTCGCCGTATATGTACAGCTTATGATATAGAATGTACTGTATAGAAATCTGTTTTCCCTTCGTCTCCTCAGTAGCTCAATGATAGGGATTTCTTGACCCTGCAGACTGATAGAACAGGTGGAGTTTTTAATGAATCTTCTATACAATAAAGTATGACCCTAAACTTTAACCACTTTGTACAAACTGTTTAACCCCTTCCCACTGCAGCCTATTTTTTCTTTTGTCTCATTCGTTTTTTTCAATCCTCGCCTTCCCAGAGCCATAACTTTTTTATGCTTCCACCTACACAGACATAGGAGGGCTTTTATTTTGCGTGACAAGATTTACTTTCTAATGGTGTAACTCACTGTACCATATAATACACTGGGAAACCACCCAAAAAATTTAAGTGGGGCAAAATGTGAAAAAATGTACTCGAGGAGTTTTGTTTTAATAGCGTTCAATCCTCCGTATATTTAGCAGCGTTCAATGTTCCGTATAAATGATGTGTTGTCTGTATTTTGAAGGTTGAGACGAATCTGGTAATACCAAACATTTATGTTATGTTTTGGTATCGTAAAAAAAAATCCAGACTATTTTTATTTTTCAAATTTTTGCCATGGCGCCGTTTTGTATGACCAATAACTGTTTTGTACTTCTACCTACGGACTTGAGTGAGGGTGTATTTTTTGCAAGCTGACATGTACTCCATCCCGGGCTGTTACCGACAGTTGTCAGCTGCTGTGTATCCGGATTGCGGTTCTACAAAACCCTTAATGACGCTATGACATACTCATATTTCAAATGTCAGTAAGGACTTAAATAGGGAGGAAGCCTTGTGTTGCTGAAATCACAAGCATGCCTTACATGTTCATCAGCAGCACAATAATAGGGATGTAGTACCCAATTTCCCTTTGGAGGGGACCCTTGTAATGACCTCAGAATCAATTACCTGAAGGAAGTTTCTTCTGAGGACATCTTAGGAATTCTGTAATGCTGTAATGCTGAATGCAGATATTATTCGGTGCTCTCCTTAAGGAGAGATCTTCCTTTCCTGAGCTACCCGATGCCTCCCACACAGCCAGCCAGTATTGCTCTGCTCTGCACAGAAGAGGGACAAAAATCCCGAAACAGCGTTGTCTGCAGATGAGAGATACTGGCTGGCTAAAAAATCCTTTTTGCTTTCTCAAGACTCGGTGGGTCAAAAGCAAATTGAGGATTTGTTACATCCAACAGAGGGCGCTGTGGGCGTCTCAGCCCTTTTCCCATAATGCCTTCTGATATGCAGATGCTAAGTAAAGGACGAAGAGGCAAAACAAACTCTACAAGCCGTTCGTTCGGTGCTCTCCTTAAGGAGAGATCTTCCCTTCCTGAGCTACTCGATGCCTCCCACACAGCCAGCCAGTATCGCTCTGCTCTGCACTGAAGAGGGACAAAAATCCCGAAACAGCGTAGTCTGCAGATGAGAGATACTGTCTTGGCTAAAAAATCCTTTTTGCTTTATCAAGACTCGGTGGGTCAAAAGCAAATTGAGGATTTGTTACATCCAACAGAGGGCACTGTGGGCGTCTCAGCCCCTTTCCCATAATGCCTTGTGATATACAGGTATTAGAGGAAGAGACTGCACTACAGATCTGGTCAACAGGTACCAAGGATCTCTCAACTGTAAAAATAGAACTGGGTCCTAATTCTATTAGACCTAAGAAAATAGGGTAACTTTAGGCCTTCAGCTGTATCAGTGTAAAGTAAAGCCCATGTAATCCAGTTTTAGAGGCTCTAGAACCTCTCCTGGAAAAAAATACTACAATATTGTTATAGGTTTTTAACTCTTCTGAAAGAAGAAGTTCTGTTCAGATAAGTTCTGTGGCATCTGCAGATGTCTAGTGAGCCAGGAGCTTCATCCTTTTGAAAACCACTGTTATGGCTGAGAGCTGGTATACAGAACATGTGATGTTTTTTTTATGTGATGGGACCTTTGCTTGGAATAATAGTAGGAATCTGAGGGTCAGTTTATCCTGAAGAAACACAACATACAATGCTTCCAGTTCTAGCATTCACTTGTCAGAAGTGATAGCTGGCAGGAAAGTTACCTTCTAGGATAAAAACTGGAATGAACTACTTTAATGGGTTACAAAAGGTGCTTAAAATTCTTTCTTAGAACCAAGAGCATAGGACCCCTAGACATACAGATTCATAGAATGGGGTCCTGAGTGGGAGATTCCCTTCTAATTGGGCATATAAAAAATTGGCTAATTGACAATGTCTTTAATGACTGTAAATGTAGTCCTACTGGGACTTCATCAACAATATGTATATAATTAGTCTAAGCCTTATGAATATACCTGATTACATATGTATGCAGAGTGGGAGAAAATAAAATTGCAATATTGTATACTGTAATTGAATGTTGTTATGAATGGACATTTGCCAGATTAAATATGATAATCTTTCCATCCTGGAATTATCATCTAATTATCAAAAAAAAAAAAAAAAAAAAATCATAGTAGTTTATCAAGTAATTTACAAATGGAAGCAATTCTGGTCTAGTTGTGTTTCCACGGTTTTCAGTGTTTAATACAGGACCCCAGAAAATGAATACTGTACTCATTTCCTACTGATAGACGGGTTTCCTTCAAATTATATTAAGGGGTTTTCTCACCACACTGTTTCACTTCTGAGTCTCAGTAGTTTTGGCTTACTCTAGCTCCTCAGGATGTGGGTGGTCCTACAGCAGTGATTAGCATATTCTACTCATTTCTACTCAAGATTACAGATAAAGCCATACTTTTCAATCCTCACAGCACATGTACCTTTTCTTTAGTGAAGCTAATCTTGTTAGATATAATTAGTTTGCTTTGACTTCAGTCAGTCAGTGACATCACTCCCTGCTCTCAGTGAAAATAACAGATGTCCCTGCTCTGAGCTAATTAGATAACAGATGTCCAACTGGTATGCAGGTAGCCATAGAAACCTGTATGTGGCCTGTTCTGAGTGGAACATGTCTTATTAACCCCTTACCGGCATTGGATGTAGGAGCTGCAATCCCACTACATAGCTGCTAATTGCAGCTAACACCTGGTGGTTACAGCATGGGAGGGCGCCACCTCCGTCCCGTGCTATTTAACAACTTAGATGCTGCAGCATAGATAGCTGCGGCATCTAAATCAATGAGAAACAGTGCTGCGCATTGTTCCTCACTGCGATCGGGACATCAGCGGAAAGATCGCTGTGTCCTAATCGGTGAACATGACAGCTGGAAGCCTTGTGAAGGCTTCCATCGCCGCTATATTTTCGACTTCTCCACTTCCGGCCCCAGGCAGGGGCAGTATATAGCAAGAATTCTCTAGTAATATCTGCAGTAGCCAACAGGAAATGTTTTTGGTCCAAATGCAGTGGATTTGAATCTCACTATTAGAAAACCTAAGAAATATATCAGCACGTAATTTCAGATCTGAAAATTACTATAACCTTAATGATATGTCAATTAGTTCAGGGCCTAGAAGGTAATGTATTATTAACAGAGAGAATGTTACTCGGTTAAAATTCCCAAATGACAGTAAATGTACAGGCCACTGGTGTAAATGTCATAAAATGCAAAAGTAGAGATAGGTCTCACACATGTGTATTAAATCTGTAATGCCCTGCATAATATGGTAGTTCTATAGATGTACCATACGTCTTTCATAATGACTATAGATCATGGCTGAGACTGGATTCTTGAAGTTCTCTCGGAGGTTTTATGACTTGTAGGATGGCTTGTCACTTTGTGCTTGGAGTAACATTAGTAGGCCAGTCTGCTGAGAAGATTCAATAGTGTTTCAGCTGGAGAAACTGAACTCTAAACTTGAATGTATGTTGTTTGAAGACACAATAAGTCGATGAGAGTCCTTATCATGTAGTATTGTACCAATGTATGGTGCTCTATTCAACCCTTTACTGTTTTAGGGAGCAGTACACTTGTGATATAAAGTTCCGTAGAAAATGCAGTTTTTCTACTGAATTTGTATGGAGTCCAACAGAAAAAAAAAACCCTTGTACACATCCATATCGAAACGGAGACATATGTATGTTCAGAGCTACAGAAGGATCTCACAGGTACTGCGTTACAGCTGTCGCTGCCTCTTCTAGGCTGCTAGCCCCAGCCTGCCTTAGGCCTACAAGATGCCAGGAGTAGCATTCCATCACAGGCAGTGTGTTGATATCACACTGCTCATGCTGGACACAATTTGAAGGGGTGACCTGCTCGGTGGGGGGATGGGAGATGTGAGTATTATTTTCTTTATTTTCTAGAATAGAATGGATAACTTACAAACTGGGGTGGTGGGCTACATAGCTATCCATTAACATAATGGGGGACCTTTACAGCTATCTATCTACTTAATAAGTGGGGCCTATATACTTACCTATCTATAAGGTAGTGTCAATACCTAACTACCTAAAGGAGGACTTTGATATATTTCTCAACAAGATTTCTTATACCTTCTCAAATATTTTAGATGCTGCAGGTTTTTTCTTTTCGACCAGCAAATGCACTCAAATACTTGAGATCGTAGTATGGATGCTCCAGCTTGCAGGCTGTCGCCGTGAAAACCAGATGATTGCAGCTTTCTTTAAAATCATTCTGTTTATTTTCATGCAATTAAACACTCTTTATGCAACGTGGGGTCTCAGTGATTTAAAGGGACAGTACGCTAATTACCTGTCCAATGACCTGTGACCTGCGTTTTTTTAAGGAATTCCCTGCCTCTGCTCCAGTGTCAATTTGTTGATGTTCTTCAGTGCTCCAGACCCCTGTATGCTGTGTGGTTGTTGCTACCAGTCTTACATACGTTTACCCTTGGTTTACCAGAGCGTTTTCTACTGCTGTTTACCTACCGCTGGACCAGTCTGTTATCAAGGTTAATACTGCTGTTATTCTGCCAGCCGTTATCAGTCTGTGACCCATCACCTCTACCTGTACCCGGTGTCCTTCCATCTTGCACTTCAGCTGTCACCGTGAGTAGCCACATTGGGGTAGCGACCTGGGGGTTCCCCGCAGCTAAACCCGTCCAGCCTTGCGGTGGGCTCTGGTGAAGACCGGGGGCCCCTTAGACTCTGCTCCTTGGCATGGTCTGCATCTGCTATAAAATCTTTGCTAGCAGTGGCCCAGTGGAATATATAAGAGATAAGCGAGCAAAAATTCCACTACTGTAGTTCAAGTTGGGCTACATTTCTGACTGGTGGTCGTTTATCCAGTTTATTGGCAATCATTTTTTACATGGGTTTTTACAGTTAGGGCCAGAAATATTTGGACAGTGACAAAATTTTTTGTTTTTTTTAGCTGTTTTCAAAAACTTTTCGAACTACAATTATATATATAATAGGGCTAAAAGTGACCCCCCAGCGCCATATGAGGTTTCCACATCCAAATTGGGGAAAAGGGTTTGGGAATCATAGCTATGTAATGCATTGCCCCCCTCTTTTTTAAGGGGACCAAAAGTAATTGGAAAAATGGACTTAAGGGGGGGGCAATTAACTCTGAAGCGTCTCCCTCGTTAACCTGTAATCAATAAATTAGAAAAAGGTTGGGGTTGTTCCGGGTTGTGGTTTTGCTTTTGGAAGTGTTGCTGTGACAGACAACATGCGGTCAAAGGGGAACTCTCAATTGAGGGAAAGCCCCACCCTGAGGTGAAAAAAAGAAAAAACCATCAGAAAATAGCAGACATTTTTTAGTTCAAAATCAACAGCGGGTCATTCTGGAAAAAAGGAATTGCTGGGGGCTTGGAACTCCAAAAGGCCTGGGCGCCCACGGGAAAACAGGGGTGGATGTCGCCGCATACTTTCTTTGGTGAAGAAAACCTTTCACAAATCAACTGAAGCCCAAAAACCACTTCATGAATAGGTGTATTGTCTCTAAGTAACGTAAAATGAGAAAACCCAAAAAAAATAAATAAAAAGGGGTTTTCACATTAGATGCAAACCATTCATAAGGGGCAAAAATAGACAGGCAGAGTTAAATTTTTGCCGAAAAAAAACACCTAAAGACCAGTCATTTGGAAAAAGTTTTCCCATGGACGATGAGACAAAGAAAAAACCTGTCCCAGAATGAGGGGAAGAAAAAAATTTTGGGGAAAGAAAGGGGAACGGCACATGATCCAAGGACCCCAATCCTAGTAAAACATGGTGGGGGGCAACGTGAGGCGGGCTGCATGGTTTAAAATGGCACTGGGTATTTGGGTTTTTTAATTGATGACTTAACGAGACAGATACCCGGGTTTGAATTCGAATGTACCGGGTTATATTTCCCCCAGATTCACCCCAAATGCGCAAATTGATCAGAGGGCGCTTCATATACGATGGACAATGCCCCCAAAGCATACACCAAAGCCCCCAGATTTCAGAGTGCCAAAAAGTAAAAATTCTGCAATGGCCAAGTAAATACCAGATTCAACCCCAAATGGCATGCATTTATTTGTAAAACCCGACTTAAGGGAAAGACCCAAAAAACAAGCAAGACCTGAAGGGGGCTGTAAAAGGCCTGGCAAACATTAAAAGGAGGAAACCCCCAGCGTTTGGTGTTTCCCCAGGGGTTCAAGATTGGGCAGTGATTGCCTCCAAAGGATTGCCACAAAAATATTGAAACTAAAATATTTTTTTGGGTTTTTTTTATTTTTCCCTTTTGGCTCCTAAAAAGGGGTTTTAAAAAAAAATGTGTAAATTTTCCCTACATTTTTAGATATTTTTTTTTTTTAACCCATAAAATTTAAAACGTTAAAATTTTGCACTTAATTTCTTTTGAAGGTTTAAATTTTTAAACCCAAATTTGGTGGCATGCAGACCCCCAACTCGCAAAACTTTTTTTCACTGTCCAAATATTTCTGGCCCTAACTGTATCTGTGTTGAATAAATTTGCTCCATAAATAATTTGGACAGTGTCGGAGGACAGCTAGAAGGGGGTCAAATACTTTTTGAAAACACTTTTGCTATTACTTATGCAGCTATAAAGAAAAAAAAAACTGGAATCAAAAATATTAATCCCTCAGCAGTTTATTTTTTGGGCCTTTTTTGGACTATGGAGTTAGATGAAATAAAAAATTTTTTTGAACTTTTCCATATAAAAGTTTTAGCAGTTTCCCCCGACACATTGTTTTTTTAACCCCAATATCTTGGCTGAGATTTTAAAGGTTTGGCAAGGTGAACTTTCCCCCAAAAATCATTAATGCAAAGTCTGCTTCAAAACAAGTGTAAGGAAAAAAAGGGGTACAAATTTTAGAAATTGTGATAATAAAGCTACATTCCAGTGTTTTTTATTTTAAAATTTACTTGGGTATTTCTGCCCAAAACAGGATCTGTTAATTTTTTTTTGGGTAAGGTCTCTGAAAACTTTTACAAAATCTTCGCAATGGAATCCCTGATGCATTTAGCTTACAGGAGATTATTTGCAAAGCTGAAGACATCCAGAAGAAATCAATACCCTGATTCCTGGGTAAATAATCAGAAGTCTCAAGACCTAGACTTTCTTATTTTTAATATTACTGAACAACAGTACATTTGCACATTCGATTCAAAGACATTTAGTCATTGCCAGAACACACATTTATGTGGAAGTGATGAAGCCAGAAGTGATGCTATGCTCTTGTATGTTTGTCAAGTTGTTTGGTTAAAAAAATCATACTCCTATTCTAATCCATTATTAGAGAATGATATATGGTTGACCTTGTTTATTTTGGTGGTGTTTGTCAACTGGGTCACTGAGCCAACCCAATAAACTGACGCTTCCTATTGCTTTTCAGCATGTGCTGTGTACACTGGCCTAGAGTGAAAGATAACATCACTGTAAAAAGCTGGTTGTGGAAAACATGGGAACATACAATTAGTAATAAATGATGCTTATACAGCTCAGTGCATCCTCTCTTTGCCCGTCAATGACTTTTATACATGACACAGAGCATGCTTTCCTCCTATAGACATCATTAAGTGGTTGCACAATCTATAAAATAGAATATAAAATACCAGAAAAAAAAAATTTAATGAGCAGCCATTTTTTCAGCATTGCTGACACATTATTAGTGTTGTGCTCCCAATTCAGGTAAAGTTCAAATTCAACCCGAATCCGATGGCTTCTAATTGGATTTATCGAACTCAATTTTTGTCAAAATTAACCAAAACATTATCAGTGATTGTAACCATAACTCTAAATCACAGTTAAGGTTTTTTTTTCTATTTACTGTTTTTGGAAAACTTAACTTATGGGTGTTTTAGGGTATGTTCAAATGGCGTATTGGGGCGCATACTGTACACGCCGCAATACGCTGGGTGTTTTGGAAACACGCGCTGACCAGCGCGTACTCCCAAAGCACAGGGGGGCCAGCACCCGGCCGGCCCCATTCACTTGTATTGTCAGCGGCGCATGTGAACATTATACTCAAATTTTCAGTCAAACTAGTATCAAGTAGAATAGAGACAGATTTGAAAAATACTACAGATAATAGTCACATGTTATTAAAAAAGAAAAATGAGACACAAGTTGTCATTTCATTCTTTCCCCCCAGTTTTTTTAAAACATAATAGAATTTTTTTTTATATCAAGGTCCACTCTCCATTTTCTTCTGCCTGGCAGCTGGGATCAGATATACAGTATGATATAGAGCCGAAATTTGATATAGAGCTTAGAACACTAATTTTTTTTATACTATTCTCCAAATTTCCTGGACAGAATTCTTACTGCTGTTGGCTAACACTAAGGGACACTTAGAAGCATACAGCTTATTGAAGTCTTTCTATAAACAGAATGTGGTGAATGTCTACACTTGATTCCAAATATTTTAAATTAATGGAGCTCTGTATAAGAGGGATGGAACTCCAAATGTGTTTTACATTTTCTAGATGAAAATTAAAATGGATTAAAGGGGTTATCTCACTACAAGGATTGCTTTTTATGTTAAAGATCTTGCAAAAACAAGCCACTTTGCAATATATGTCCATTAACAGTGTCATACCTATCCGAGATATCCCCTCTTAAATGGGCTGCATCAGCTCCTCAGGTCGCTATAGCTACAGACCTGTTTGATCTACCCTGATTAGCTGCAGGCGCTGATTGCTATAGCTACAGACCTGGTGTCTTCAGCAGCTCCTCACTGTAGGCCAGTAGTAGTCAGTAGAAGTCAGTAAACCCATCCCTGAATTCCAACATGAAACAGGACCAAGGTAAGATGAATCGATGTAGTGAGACAACCCCTTTAAGGCCACTTGCTGTAAAAATTTTCTGATATGGTATTTCAGTCATGCTTATTCCTGAAGCAGTAAAGCCTCTTCACATCATCATAGTGCTGCCCCATGTTTGATCTTACTCTGTTCTTACAGAGAGTTCTACACTGGACTCATTTTAGGGTAGGGTATTAAAGTTTCCCTGGGATGGTAAGGGAGTAATATGGGAAGCATAGAAGCTTATTGCATGCTTTTTTAGCCCTTTAGTTTTAGTATAAATATTATGCACTTACTGTAGCTCCCCATAGGATTGGCTGAAGACAGTCAGACCTTTATTATTTAGCATGAAGAATTAAGTTATGTATCATAAAAAAATGAATGCTATAAAACTATATTGACCATGACAAAATTAATAAAAATATATGAAAAAAATGGAAGCTGGAAAGTAATATTAAAGCTTTTACTTACAGTAGTAAAGTGATTAAAATATGTCCTAATAAATATTTACAATTAAGAAATCTATTTAAATCCATTTACCATCCCTTGTCTGCATTTTTATGAAATGCATCACAAATTAAAACATTTGTAAGTCAGGCATTGTTCATCCAGGTCTATAGCATTCATAGCATAACCACAGTGGAGACTGGCTATTTATACAGAGAGTTTATCAAGATTGCATATTCTGTAATCCTGTGTGTCAATGCAGATTTGTATCCAGTTCAGGGCCAGCAGAAAGTTGTAGAAAATTTACTTTTCCTTTTTCTATTTCCTTTGGCACTTGGAATTATTGGACAGATGGAAATAAGTACAACTGCAGGATAGGACTATACAATCACGTGGCTCTGTATAGGAGTGGTGACCACAAAAACGAAGTGTTGGCTCCAAATGGAAAGCCACTCCGCTTGCACACGACTCTCCATTCTTCACTATTGGAGTTCTGAGCACAGCAGAACACACCATTCATCTGTACTCGGAACTTCCATAGAATAAAATGGAGAGTCGTGCACAACCACGACCAGCTCTCCATCTGAACTGGTGGGGCCTATTCCCAAGGAAGGTGCAAGTCTCAGAGGTGGGACCTGCACCTATCAGACTTTGATGTTATTTCATGTAGCCTTTTAGGGTAAGCTGTTCTGTGTATATGAGGAGTAGCACTATTTTTGTCCATTATATAGCTTGTATTTGCCATTTTTCGCTAGTTATCCCGTGGCAAGCTTAATTACCCATTGTCAATTTTCCTTGAACTCAGCTCCAGAGTGGGTGGAGTATAGCTGCTATGATGTTTCCCATAAACAGCATACACACAAGGAGATCCTGCAAAGCATAGAGACCATTATACAGTATTAGGGTCCGCACTAAGAAAACTTCTGGAGTGTAAGTCAAATGGTTGTGGTGATGTTTCCTACATACATGATCTATATGGTGATCTGTTAGCTGTAACATTGGTGGTGTAGATTCGCTGGACCACCACAAGCAGTGGTATAAGCCGCGTCAGGGAGCGGAGTCAAGGGAAAATCCATATCTTCTCCAGAGTTTACTGTAAGGCCAGTTGGGTTTGTGCAGCGGGAGACTCCCAGGTCGTTTCCTCCGATGCAACTTGCTTGAGGTAGTGACAAGGGTGTGCATGGTACAGAATCGAAGCCAGAGACCAAGTCAGGGACAAGCAATATGGTCAGGATAGACAGCAAACAATGTGGTTAAGGTCACGGGCAGAAAGTCAGGTACACGGGCAGGAACACAAACTATACACAAACTGTCACTAGGGTAAAAACATCAAAGCTCTTGCAAGCGGGTCAGGTGGTAAAGGCAACATAATCAGTTAGTACCTGGCAATGAACCAATTACTGGCTTGCTGGCCCTTTAAATTTCACAGAGCCAGTGCCCACGTGCTTTATAAAACAGAGGCGCATAGGGAAGCATGAGCGGGGAGAGGTGAGTAACCGGCAGTGGTGACCTGGCAGGTGCAAGAACTTCTGTGGCCCTGCGTGTCTCAACCGGTAACATTAGCGACCACCTCGCTATGGAGATTTCTCTTCTTGATGTGGAATCCACATGGATTTCACATGGACACCAGTCAACACACAAGTATTAGCCCCCTTCAATGGAGTAAATCTAAAAAAGTTAATTTGCAACTGCAGATCAGATTTGATGGTCTGCTTTGGATTCTCTGCTGCAGACAATTGGCAAATTTATGTTGGTATTTCCAGTGAGCGTCGCCTTATTGGTTCAAAATTTAGATCATCACTACAATTATATTATTTAAGGTTTTTTTCCATAATAGACCATTATTATCTATCCACTGCTGACATCTCCACCTGATAACTAAAACTAGGAGCCCGAGTCAGCCATGCATATCTAGAGACTTTGAATTGAACAGCAGTGCACATGTTCAATCGTTCAATCCAGTGCTTACGCAGTGGGGAAAAATGAGGACTCAGGGACCTATTTTCTTAGTGGTATTTGGAATTCCCTGTAGCAGGACCCCCAGCGATGAGACATTTATCACTTATGCTGTGGATAGGTAATCAATAACACTCGTGGAAACATTTTTATAGGTCCACATTGCAAGTCCACAATATGCATGAGAATTTATAGCTACATGAAGAAAAGCTAGTTGCCATCAACTATTCTTCAACTGTCAATGGCTTTTCTATTCCCATAGTAATTACATGATGTTTCTACATGAATGCTGATACCATACATTTAATTTGCAGGGAAAGGCTCTTTAAGATTCACAGGCAAAATTAATAAAATTAAGTGATGCATGATTGCTGCATGAATGACATCCTCACGGCTGTCTTACTTCAATGCGCACATTATTGAGAAGTGAAACTCCTCTGTCTAATTAAAACATTTTTAAAGTAAGCTGGAGACAAAATCTTCTGGATATGTGCCGGAGAATCCACAATAAAGCTGCTATAGACTTTGGGGGTAATTCCTTATGTTGTCTTCTTTTTTCAATTCAAAAACACCAGAGAATTAGAAAATCCATATTGTCGGGGGTAAAACATTACCCAGTCACCTTTATTAAAAAAGACCAGGGGGAAAATGTACAAATGCTATCTAATTCTTTTTGAAAACTTAGACAAAAACCCCAAAAAGTGACAAAATTTTCCACAGCATTTATGCTATATGATTAATTTGGTGCATGTTTAGACACTGTTGTCTTACTTTATACCACCTATTTGGCTGCACCATAATGGACGCTGTCCCCTATAAGCAATGGTCATTTCAGCGAAGCCATGACCTTTTCATCTAAGCTATGCCGATCATACAAACCATGCCAATTTCATACAAGACATGCCCATTTGACACAAAATTGTCTAAAAACCCATAAAAAGGGGTACAAAAACATGCGCCAATTTTTTTTTTATTACAAAAATAAAATGCGTAAAAACCCATTCTTTTAAATCATTTGTTTACTTCATAATATTTTATATTTATAATCAGTGTTCCCATTTCAGAATAAAGACACAGTGGCAACAAGTTCTAAAAATGCAAATGTCTTACTCCCTTAGTGTAGGTCCACACGACTAACGACAAAATAGTCATTGGATTCTGAATTCTAAAACCGCATCTTCCGACGAGTATTTGAACAGTATTTTATATAAGAACCCAAAGATTTTTTAACTTTGTTTTCGTTTTTTTTAGTTGTTGTTTTTTCCCCCTTTTGATGGGGGCTGTTTAGGATTTTTGGGGCATCACAGGACTTCATTCCTCAGTCTGATAATGGGGATGTGTCAGTTCCTAGCAGTTAACAACAGAAACGTTGTGGTTTTGGGCAAAAAGGGGCTTGCGGTTACTAAAAAAGATAATAAATAAAAAACATAGGTGGAGAGCCACTTTAACTAGACTGCTCAATAAAAAGATTGCTCAGCTGTCAATACAATTAATTGCTGTTGCCTAAATGTTCCTTGGAATTGTATGTTATCTGTCTTCTGTCCTGTATCGCTGGGGGCCTGGTTGTCAGTTCTTGGTGGTATTACAGGCTTTGGTTTGACGTGAGGGAGGTGAGTCTTTTGTAGCAGCAAAGAAGAAGATGTTTTTTTGGGGAGTGTGCGGTTAACCAATGTGTGAAGTCAGAAGTAGCTTAAGAGATTTTCTTACCACAATGATTCATTTTTAACATGTTTTTAGAAGGCCAGGGATTGTTGAGGGGTCGATATTGCACCGAGGGTTCTGACTCGTAAGTAAAGCCTGTTGCCATACGTCGGTTCGATATGGTACTGACATTTGTTTGTTGTAGGGCTGCTGGAAAAGCGTGGATCTGGGTCAGGCTTTATGGAGCAAATTTAAAGAGCAGGGTGGGTGGATTGCTCCCAGGTATCCAGGC
Source organism: Phyllomedusa bahiana (assembly GCA_025379985.1). Lineage (NCBI taxonomy): Eukaryota > Metazoa > Chordata > Amphibia > Anura > Hylidae > Phyllomedusa > Phyllomedusa bahiana. The sequence goes on along the minus strand of JAODAL010005566.1, from coordinate 66,341 downwards.
CTGGTTTTGAGGCCTACTTAAGGCAGGAAAGCAGGATGGGTGTGGTGTGGTTTTTTCTCAGTCAGAGAGTTGGCCTGACTGGGACCAGAGCTGGAAGTCTGTGCTGCCGCATAGCCGTCCACTATATACCACATTCCCCTGATCTGTGTGGGGAACGCACCCAGGAAACTACAAGAGACTGTGAGTGTTCCACAAGGACTTTATATGTTATTTTGTGGGGCTGAAGTTAAGCCTGTATGCCTTGTTTTCCGTTTGCTGTGTAACTCTGGCTAAATAAACGCCGAGAGAGTTTAAACGAACGCCCAGGACGGTGTGTTTCTTGCTACCCCTGAGATACATCCCCACAATGTATGAAAATGTAAATGAAGACTATTACCAAATACATTGGTGTGTTGATTTTGCTTTTATCTAAAAGATAAAGAAGATTTTCTCTCCTTTTAGAGTACACAAGTTTTATTGGTTACTGATCATCTCTCCCCACCTGTTCCTGTTGTCTCTTACCTCTAAGCTGCCATCAGTGAGTAAATCCGTCAGTCCATCCATGGTGAGTCACCTCCAGCAGTGTCTTATCTCTAGCAATGGACTTTGTTTGCTTAACTAAATGAAAAGCTTTCCCTCTTTAGAGCTCTGTAGCATTATATAGTACACTTTATGTATCTACTGCAGTCATGTCATTGTAACAGGAATAGCTTGGAACAGCAGAGCTGATATGTCAATCACTGTTGTAGACCAGCCCATCGCCCCAACAGGAAGTGCCAGTCTAAAGGTGGCTGTGATTCTGTGAAACTGCATACTGAGAAAACCCCATTTAATATTGGCCTGTTTAGATTAAATGGGCCTGAATCTATCCAGTGCTAGAGAGAGCTTTTGAGCTCTTTGCATGTTCTGGAAATTGAAGGGGTGTTACCATCTCACACATTGATGGCATATTGATAGGAAATGTCATTAATGTGTGATAAGTGTGGTTCCCACCAGGGATTTTCCTGAAGCTCAAGTAGTACCAAGATACATCCTTCCATACCAGTGCTCACCCTTCACTTGTTCCTTCACTACTAGGGACCTTTTAGAACCTTTCCAAAGCTGACCAGCCTTCAAAAAACAGTGCAGACTCCCTAGCTTCAAACTACCAGTCACTTAGTTGACCATTTGATCCTTCCTCCAGGCAACATGTATTCCCTCTTCACAGCTTGTCCTTAGGCCCTTTGTCACATATTCTGGTCCCCAGCCCACTCCAAATTTTAAGAGGACAGGCCATGCAAGCTTCCAGTCTACCATCACTTCTTCCAGGCTTCAACATACTGTTTCTAGAGCAATGGACAAGCTTTCTCCAGGTGAATAGGCTTCATGTCTAAGGGTATGTTCACACGGCTTATTATGGGGCACATTTTGCTGCATATTTGGCGGTGTACTGCGCTCTAATATGAGCGAGATGCGCCCCATAATTACGGTAATCCACAGTTCTCATAGAGAACTATGGATTACGCCTCCTCTCCCCCCTCCTACAATACGATCGTATTGTGCGTGCGGGGAGATAAGTGACATGTCACTTATTTGTGGTGCTTTCGCGCTGAGAGTAATGCATGTCTTTGGGGCGAGTAGGCTGCCGGCCCCCCTGCGCCGTGGGAGTACGCGCCGATCAGTGCGACTCCCAAACACCTGGCGTAATTGCAGGACATACTGTACGCCCCACAATTACGCTGTTTGAGCATACCCTTACTGCTCTCATAGGTCAACAGCAACTCCATCTGGCATCCACATAGAACTTCCATACTCTAATTTATTGTTGCCAAACCTCCACCTTTAGCAACTTCTCAATTCGTCCTCCAATTCAGTGTGATGAGACAGTGCATTGGTGTCACCACTCATATACTCCAGACAGCAGACCCTGGTGTTGACCAATCCATCAGGCTGCTTCATTGATTATTGCTGTGATCTGCAACTTACATACATTATATATAGCTACACACATGTATAAGGCAAAAACAAATGCACTACCGAGCTATCTCTCAAACTGTCCAGTTACAGTGACAGACAACCACTTACAAAAGATATAACCTCAGCTCATATGTTGAAAAAGGGAAAGTAGCATAGAGGGCAATACACTCCTAGTATTGTGCAACAAACTGTATCCTTTATTAGGCTTCTTCCCAAGCCACACACTTGTAAAAATATACTAAGTGACAAAGCGATTTATAAGAGATGAAAAAGAGCACTTGTAGTTTTGTTATGTTCTCCAGTTCAGGAGTATCCTTGTAGTGTAATGTCCATAAGGCTTTAAGCAAAGCTCATAGCAGAGTCAGTTTTCAGTCCTCATAGTAGTCAGTTTTCAGTCCTGTAACGGCATGTTCAGGTTCCTGCAACTAGACGCGACGTTTCGGGGCACCGCCCCTTCCTCCGGAACGTCGCATCTAGCTGCAAGCACCTGAACATGCCGTTACAGGACTGAAAACTGACTCTGCTATGAGCTTTGCTTAAAGCCTTATGGACATTACACTACAAGGATACTCCTGAACTGGAGACCATAACAAAACCGCAAGTTCTCTTTTTTATCTCTTATATGTCGCAGAATTGCTTCCAATGTGTTGTTTCTTCCAGTAAGAGTATTGATGGCAAAATGCCATTCAATTCAATTAATCCAATTTATGAAATTGAATAGGAATGCATCAATGGTACTATTACCGGAATAAACAAGGCTTTGGAAGATGTTTTTTCTCACTGCACTACCAATTAGTCTTGTAGGCCCCAGGCTGTTTTAGGATGTGAGAGGTATGTTTTATTTTATTTTTTTCTGTTCCAATTGAAGGGGCCTGACGTGATGTCCTATGCTTGGGTAGGGCCCAGTGCACTGCTTTGCCCCTTAACGCTGTTAAGACAGCCCTGTCACCAGGGTAGATAAAAGCTACCAAAGGCTGCACTCAATACAATATATAATACGAAGGTACAACCGCACTCCAAAGACACACTGATTTCAGCTCAGTCCTCCTCACGGCCATGGCCGTTTTCATCTCTCTCAAGTCTACTACTTCTGGTGACATGTCTGATTAAGGTCTTTTGACCGAAACGTCACACAACTTTATGTCTCTTGCAAATATGTCTTTCAACTGAAGCGTTGTTTCATGGTTTTATAAATAAAAATTCCCTTCATTTGCATCTAAACCTTTGGAGTGCGGTTGTACCTGTGTATTATATAACTGTGGAATAACCCTAACAACCCGCACCCACTAAAGAATTTATTAAAGAACCCTTCTGACGAGGGAATCCACTACAGTGCTTCCCATCACACTTAAGTTAGATACAGCATATGTGACGGTCATCTAGAAAGTTACAAAGCACAACTTTGTAAAATGAATCGATTCAATACACAATTTGTTGATCTAACATCATTACACAAGGAAGTGCACTGTATATTTTTAATTGAAAAGTCTATTGAGTTTCCTAAGTTCCTCAATGAAGTCATCACTGTAGTACATTGGCTAGCATGCCTAGCTGCTGGGTTGGTCTCTGTAGGAACGATCAAGCACTGTGCTTCATATATTATTTATGTACTTTATGTACTTTCTATCTATTTCCAGCAGTTGTAACAAGTCAGGTTTAGGCACGCTGGCTGTTATAATTCTTATTGAAAAACATTGACTTCAGTGTCATTTCCGTGTCATTATTTAGGTTCCATTTAGTCAGATTTCTGTTATTTTTGTCAGACAAACCAGCACGCTAACTGAGAAACTTTACCCAGTAAAACATATTGAACCTTAATGAATTCCACTAAGTCAATAGTATGGATTAGGAACTTAAAAACAAATCTGTATTAAATTTAATGAGAGTAAAGTAAATTTGTCACTATGACTTTTTATATTTTGGTGAAAGTTAGCAAACACCCTTCCCCCAGGCTCTTTTTAGGTTGCCTCTCACCGATACATATGTGATACCAAACATATAGTTGTCATCAAAGATGATTTTGAATGGCGGGAGGGATGCAGTTGGCTGTCTAGTGATGCAACAGTGCCAAATCCATCCATTTCCCATGAACCAGTTATTTGTAGCTTGTCAAATTTATTACAAAATATAGTAATTTTTCACAAGAAACAGCAATTTTTGGTTACATCTGTTGATTTTTTGTTACACCACAAGCATTTTTGTTTGATTGTCAGGTCAGGTGGTCTTATAGGAGCTAAAGTCTCTCCTTCACTTGCCAACACATACATGAAAGTTTGGGAAGAGACATTCATATTTTCAGTTTCAAACCCTTTTTCCTCCTACATCAGGTGGTTTGTGGGGGACAGAAAATGGAAATTTTATTCCATATATTGATTGTAATAATATAAATCTTAAATTTACTTTAGTATATGATTTACATTATATGAATTTATTTTAATATCACGTTATGTGGGGAAAACAATGGGGTCAGTGTAGACCCATATAGAAAAGCCATTGCTACCTCCTGTCATCTGATGCATGTCATATATAATTTTCAGTAGAAAAGTGAAGAAATCAGGCGATACCTTTTAGAGGCTAACTGAGTATATTTGATGGTGAGCTTTCGAGAGTACTAGCTCTCTTCTTCAGACATGGTGTTATACAAGAAACTGAAAATGTACAGACATTTTATACACAAAAGACATGGACCTTCAAAGAAACTTCGAATTCTTAACAATAACAAAATGCAATATAAGCAGAAAGTTATTTACAACAGGTCAAACAATCAACTATCTGGAAACTTGTGAGTCATGACAGGAGGGATCAGTAATTATTTCTCTTATCTATTTGCTATCAGGTGTGATTTGTTGCCTCACAGTTCATATGTAGTGTGACATGAAGCTGCTATGAATATTCAGTCCATTTTGCAGAGTTTAAAATGTTTGCATTAACTTATATTCCCATTCCTTTCTGTGTCTTAAAATGTCCCATTAAGACCATAACCTGCAAATCTTCCATGGAGTGTTTTTTTCCAGACACATGTGCGGCCACTGGGAGATCTGTTCCGCTGTTAATGGTGAATCTGTGTGAATTCATGCGCTGACTGAGTCTCTGCCCTGTTTCCCCCACATAGAGGCCTGTGGTGGGACATTGCACACACATAATCAGATACACCACATTGGAAGACCTGCAGGAAAATGTCCTCCTAATTCTGTGCACCTGTTGGGATTGTGGGACAGGTGCACTGTTAGTGGTGTGGATGTGCCTGCAGGTCTTGCACCTGTTTTGCAGGCAGGGTGAGGTGCCATTTTATGTTGTGGCCTTCAGGGCGCTCCGGACAATAATACACCACAGGTTTGGTGGTTGTTGAAAGGAAAGGAGAGGGGGGACTGGGAATATTTCTTTGAGTCTGTTGTCACTATGTGGCACAGGTTGGAGTTCCTTGGCAATCTTTTGTAGGATCTCCAGCTGTGGGTCTTTTTGTACGTGAGCAGACTGTCTCTGTTGATTGCTGCTGCTTTGTTTATTTGGTTGTCCGTCAATTTTGGTTTGGATCCAAGTTTGAGAAATTTCTTCCTCAGATCCAAAAGGTACTTGTCCAGGTCTGCTTTGTCAGACCAAATACGATTGTATCGTATAGCCTGGCTGTAGATAATAGACTGTTTTGTGTGCTTGGGGTGGAAGCTGTCATTTCTGAGGTAGGCCGTTCTGTCTGTGGGTTTGTGGTATATTGATGTGTGTAGCAGGTGGTATTTAATGTGTATTGTGGTATTGTGGTGTACTTTGCTCTCTGAATAGGTAAGTTTAAGGTTGATGACGAGGTGAAAGTTATTGAGGGCATTATGAAATTGAATCAGGGCCTCCTTGCCCGCAGTTCAGATGACGAGGATATCATCGATATAACGGAGGTAATCATGGGTTTGGTGGTGCATGTGGATAAATATGTTCCTTCCAGTTCTGCCATAGAGAGATTTGCATATTGGGGCACACATCTGGACCCCATTGAAGTTCCCATTTGCTGTAGGTACAGATCTTCTCCAAAAGTAAAATAGTTGTGGCTGAGTATGAACTGTATGAGCTGTGTGACTGGTTTTGTCGCTTCCTGGAGGTAGTCAGAGGTGTTCAATATGACTATTGTGCCCCCTTTGTCAGCAGGTTTTATAATTATATCCTGATTTTCTTTCAGTGAAGCAATAGCCTTCTGTTACTGCAGGGTTAGGTTATGCACCTGTTTATTTTGTTTCTCCAGGCTCTCTGATTTTACTTTGCTTCTGAAACAGTCAATGTAAATACATTTGACTGTATTGAATGTAGTGCTGCATTAGTTCCAGGCCGTGGGGTCCAGGTAGAGTTTTTGGTTGGTTTCATTATTAGCTGTTCTGTCTCAGAGTCCCTGTTGTATGGAAGGTCTTTTTCATTTTTCTGAAGAACTCCTCCATATCATAGCAGAGTTTGACATGGTCAGTGAGTGTTAAACGGCAGAATGAGAGACCTTTGGAGAGAACTGACCTTTCATGTTTGTTTGGCTCATAGGAGGAAAGGTTCACAACACAGCTCTGGTGAGCTAGGCTGGTACTTGTAGTTGTAGTGATGAAGCCTTTCTGTCTCAGTCTATGGAGCTTTTTCTTTTTGTTGTTGATAAGCATGTCCTGCAGTTTATGGTAGTATGTGTAGAGTTTGGCCTTCATCTCCTCTGTGTCATTCTCTAATGATGTCTTTAGGGCCTGTATCTCCTCTTGTGTTCTTCTTTTGTTGTTATAGGAAGTTTTTATCATATTGTTCCGAAGCCTCTCAGATGTCCGAATACATAGTCGTTCTGCATATCGGCTGTTGTAGGTGTGCCAGGATGGGTTATGTAGAGTGAAGCCTTTTGGGATGAGTCTTTCCTTTTTGTATTTTGTTAAGAAGAAGATGCCAATCTTCCCAGGAGTGAACTTATCAGTTTTAACAGCAACAGTTCACATCCAGACATTATTGATAAACATGCTTCAAAACCTTTGACACGCCTAAAAGCTAGGTGTTAACCAAAGTGGACACTAGAAAGAGCCATATGCTGAAAGATGTACTGAGGTTCAGCTTGCTGAAAAATACACAAATTGGTACGACTAGTTCTAGTAGTTCTAAAATATAACATCTAAGGACGACATGTATGAATGGGGCTGCGTCAGTTTTCTGGTGTACTTTGAGCCAAAAAGAATGTATGTACAGGTGCACTTCAAACTTTGGTGCGATAAGTCCCTTTCTAAACAGACACTTTTTAGTGCCCAAAGGTTAGGGGCGTTCTACGTGTCGCACCACATTCATAGAATTAGACACAATTATAATTATTTGATGCCAAACCTAGACGCAGAACAGTTAGAACAGCCAGACCAGGTTAAATGTGATCTGCCTGAGCCTGAGTTGTCATATTGGCACTACAATGCGCCTGTATGTATGACCTGTAGAGCAGTTTCATACATTCTGGTGCATTCTACACTACCTTAAAGCTATTTAGAATTGACCTGTCAGCACCAGGATTCATACACGTCACCCTGAGGGCAGCATATATGATTTTTGGTACCCAGGCGCTAATTTTTTTTTTTTTTGCGTGCATTTCAAGCATAGAATGCATTTGAATCTATGAACCAATTATACTTCGGTTAAAAGATTTATCACTTTCGAGCATCTAAGCAACAATTCTGGATCACGTAATCCACTTTTAAAGTGGTCTATCTGTTCCTGCAATAATGCGCCTGGATTTGCCATTCAAAAGTCATAAATGTGTAGAGTTGTACAGTTGTAGTGCGATATGCCTCCATCACGCGCCCCGATCTCAGGCGCATTACAAAGTGGCACGGGCACTTTATAATGCGCCTAGTACTGGAATACATCTGATTAAAAATATAGCGAACAGGGCTGCGCCAGTTTTCAGGCTGAAAAGACGCCAGAATTCGGGCGCAGCACCGTACATACATGTCGCACTAAGTCTTTGGTGTTTTCTACTCAGTATAGTCCACATTACAATCGGGTTATAGGTATCATTAAGAAACACCTGTTTTAAGCTTGGATCCTACCATAAGAGATATGATACAAACAAAAATTAATTAAATTGCTAAAAGGGCATAAACGTTGGACATTTTGTTATCTCCAAGCTCTTTTGTGAGTGAAAAAAGTAGTAATAAGTCTTGACTGTCATATAAAGGTTTGTTTTTGTTGTTGTGGTCTTCGAAAATGTGCCATTTGTAGATTTGCAAGACAGATTGATACAATAACCTCTTGTTTCAATTGAAAACAGTTTAAAACTGATAGCTCTATAAATTGCAACACTACTTCTGTAGTGTATGTTTTAATGTGAACGCAATGTAATTCTCAATACTTAGGCTGTATGACCAATAAGCTTAAAGTACTGTCTGATAGCCAGAGGACAGGGCTTGTGAACGTATTGATGATCTTGTCACATTTCGCTACACACATGGAGGTGAATTGTCTAGTTTTGTTTTTTCAGCGACTAAAAGAGTAGCAAGACCGCAACACGGGGGAGATTGTAGGAGACATCTATTGCAACGTTAGACTTGGTGGATATTTAGCTTGGGTACAAAATCCCCAATGGGAATGATCATCGGGAAGGATGTTACTTATATTTTAAGGGTAAATATGTGTTGTTCTTTGGGGGTTATTATATATATATATATATATATATATATATATATATATATATATATATATATATATATATATATATATATATATAATCCTTCCTGTATAAGACAGATTATTTATTAGCAACCCCTATGCTTTTCTATAAAGTGCTATTACGTAGTCTCTTTTTATTAAGTATTAAGGGGTTAATTGTATTTTTAAATTGTTCGTGATTCACTATTGGCACCTATCATCATGTGACCTTTAACTTGTTAAGTCCTTAAAGAGGAATTGCATCATGGGTATATCCTAGATCTAAGGAACTTTTCTGAAACATATGAGCAATGCCCATTGTGTGTTATTTTGCTGATAAGGAGGCCATTATATTAGTGCATTTCTGATATTGATGTTTTTATATTTTGAAGATAAAGAAAGAAGTTTTTAACTGAAATTCTTTGCAGTGCTGGTTCCTATACGTTTAATGCCTCCTATAAGAGCACCTAGTATGTTAACTGTCCCACTTGACTGAGTGGGACCACAGCACTTTAGTTTATAGGATGACGCTACTATGATGAGGTGTCCCCAATCAATATCTACAAAAGAACTTCTGCTGATGTTTTGGTAAAGTCCTTAATGGACATTTGGGTGACCATTTTGTAAATGCCTAATGGCTTTCTTTCCTTAGGGTAGATACCCCCAGAGGGACCTGTCACAGTAATTTATACAATATTGTTTGTCTCATTTTTTCAGTTTTTTTTAGGGTTGTTCCCTTTGTGTATTAGACGCTTGTGTGTTTATAATAGTAAGGCATAATTTTAAAGCCATCATATGTCATGTTCTGCAGTGATTCTAAATGTAATTTCGCTTTTAACCCCTTGAGGATTGGCCTACTTTTAGCCTTCAGGGATTTTTTTTTTCATTTCATTTTTTTAAAGTCTCGTTCTTAGAGCATTTTTTATTCTCCCACAGAAATGTATAATGACTCGTATTTTGGGGCATGAGCTGTAGTTTTTACTGATACAGTATATATAGATTTTTTTAATTAACTTGTATTCCTTTTTGTGGGATTCCATGCCTTAGAGCAGGAGCCCAGTTGCTACATCCTCCCTTAAATGCCTTAAATGCCACAGTCACTCTTGACTTTTGAAACATTTGAAACATTCTTTGTAGTGCCATATATAGTAGCATATTTGCCAACCTCTTAAATCACCAATCTGCAAAATTTTAGCCCTGCCCTGGAAACACTTATGATCAACTGAGAATGTCCCAGAGCATCCATTTTCAGGGCAGAGTTTCCCCCAAAACTTACTTATTTGTGTCTGATTTCCAAGAGAGTCCTGAAAAAATGGGAGAGTTGATTTGTATGATATAGGTAGCTACCATGCAAGTTAATATCCGACCCACTACAGAACCATGAAACCTGTGTAGGGATATCAGCCAAACCAGAAACACCAAGATGTAGACAGCTGTTCCTGAGTTTCACCCAAAACTTACTTATTTGTGTCTGATTTCAAGAGAGCCCTGAAAAAGGGAGAGTTGATTTGTTTGATTAGGTTCCATGCAAGTTAATTCTGACCCCTACAGAACCATAAATGTGTGGGGGATATCAGAAAAACCCAGAAATAAAAGATGTAGACAGCTGTTCCTGAGTTCTTGTTCCTCATCAGTACAAAGCAGGATCCAAGTTAGTTGGATGAGAGGCCTTCAACGCAGATCTTCAAACATATTTCCAGAAAGACATATTAGGAACCTCATGTATTGCTTTTTGTAAGGAGTTCAGGGAAGTAGAAATAATAAAGCTGTTGAAAAGATAACTTATGGTATCGTCCCCTTTAGAACATCAGTCTGGATGGGTAGCATCTAGGGCCACTCTACATCACAACGATTAATAGCTGTTTTTTATGACTGCCTTTAGATTTGGAATGAGTTTGAAAATTGACTGTAAACCATCCCCATAGACCTCAATAGAAAATCTGACTGCTTGTCTACATGGCACAGATTTTCTGAGGTTGAATTTGAAAACCGACAGCTTTACCAAAAACTTGAAGCATGCACATTCTTCCATTGGCTTTCCGGCCAAATTTGAAATCCGACCGCAAAATTTCACCCCAAAAAATGTAACAAAAACCAACAACCAATTGTAAAATACAGTCAAATTTGGTTATAGAATCTAACCAGTATTTTATAATTGCTGTGTGAACGTACCCTAAAAGGTCACTCTTTCCATAAAGTTCTCATAGATGTTCAAAACTCATCACACTGGGTGCTACAGATTAGGTCACAAAAGTAAATGGTAGCCAAAAGGTCACAGAGCCCAGCCAAGACATATTGAAGACCCCTGGATTTGTTAATTTATGGGGCCTTGAAATTTCTGACGGTGGCCCTCACCAGGACAGTTAAATTTGGTAGGACAAAAAATTCTGTGGTCAGAAACAGAAGACTGATATTATGGGCCACATGTATGAAAACTGTCTAGGTCTAAAACTCTCTTTGTTCCCCATAGCAACCAATCAGAGCGCCCGTCTAATTTTTCCAGAGCACTATATGAAATGAGTGGGGTGCTCTGATTGGTTGCTATGGGCAACAAAGTGAGTGTTAGACCTAGATAGTTTTCATACATGTGGCCCTATGTGATTGACAGGTGCATAATTTGGAGCAGAAAGGGCCGTCACAATGGAAAATAAGGGATATGGTACAGGCATGGTTTTTTACTGACTAGCAAAAAGATAGTAGAAGAGAATCTGTTAGACTGATAACTCTCCACTAGAGTGTAAAATCAGTATCACACGTTGATGATTCATTATTGGTGATTATAGTATCTAGTGATGTCATTTGGGACATAATGACTAACATCAGTGCAGACAGAGCTCATGCAGACATATTAGGCCCTAAAAGTAGAATCACGTCCAAAACAAACACACAAAATAAAAAAAATACACATAGCAAAATGTCTTTTTTTTATTTTTATTTGAGCGTTCCCTACCTCTGATATTATTTCATTAACTGGCATAATGTTTTTAGACCCCAGTAGGGGGCAGCAAAGATCAAGTAAGCATTATTGCGATTGCAGGGACTGTCTTTACCTGATTTACTGTAATTGTAAGCAATATAAAAACCAGAATGGCCTATATTTGTCATTTACAACCCAATATTCACATATGAGTAATTATCACTATCGACTGCACTTACATTTCAGAAAACTACAACCAAGTGTCAGCATTTCCTCAATATTAATAAGTCCATGGTATATCTCATACTGAAGCAGCATAACATTTAATTCTGCTTTGCATTTTAACATTACATTTATGGATCCTGCTGCTTGTACAACTGTATTAAATTTGGCATGAGTTTCACATAGAGGAGTCGCACCTACTGTGCTTTTAGAGTTTTTAATGAATCAGGCAGTGAGACTTTTAAGCTGATATCTATGTAACATGAATCTAAAATAAAGTTTATTTTTATTGCCGGCCTTTACAGTTGCTGGTAAAACTTCTGGGCTTTCCAGCTTTATAACTAATTTCAGTTTAATTGCACTTTCCTTGATGCTGCTGTTCAGTCTGTTGTTTGATGATGTAAATGGTAAGAAGATGACGATTGCTTATGGTTGAAATAATGTATCAATTTCTTTAAGAATTTAAAAACAAAAATAGATATGTTCATAAACAAACTTGATTCAGGGTTTGTTCACACAGCGTTTGTTAAATACGTATTTGGGTGGTTGTAATGCTTTAAGCTGCAATGGGGATAGCAGGAACTGACAGTTGCTGCTTCTCCTTTATAATGCTATCAGCAAAGTGACAATTTGGCTTTGAATTGGGCATTAAAGCTGTTAGCTAGGGATACACTGCCTAAAAGCTATAGCCATTAATATAGAGGTGTCAGATAACGTGTCCCTAGGGGGTTTTCAGTTTTATGGGAATGAAGCTTGATCACTGTATACATGAAAAGTTATGCAACGGTTTGTTGTTTTTCAGCTTTCATCATTTACAAGACATTTGCTGTCAGTGATTGGGAACACTCTTTACTTTCATAGGACACAAACCATCTATAGCTATTTGTGCTCTAAATTAAAAAAATATGCAAGTGAATCCAGTCTAGGAAATGAAAGAGGAAGAGCAAAATTCAGGAATCTTGTTGATAGCTTGACACAAAGGGCCACATGTATGAAAACTGACTAGGTCTAAAACTCTCTTTTTTGCCCATAGCAACCAATCAGAGTGCCCCTCTCATTTTTCCAGAGCACTATGCAGGCCCGGACTGCCCATAGGGCAAACCGGGCATTTGCCCTGCGGGCTGCTGGGGTCCGGCCCGCAGGGCTGGCTCGGAGCGCCCGTCGAGGGGGCCGGTGTTCCCCCCGGCGGGCCCTGAGTGCCAGCGCACGCACAGGGGCTGCAATGGTGGCATATGCGACCGGACCCCTGTGCCAGGGGGCCGCAGGCCCCCCTCGCCACACGGCCGGGTCACCGACCCAGCCATGCAGCCATCATGGCCACCGCCTGCACCATGCGGTGCAAGCAGCAGCCGAGGCTGAACAGCTGGGATCTACTGATCCCGTCTGTTCAGCTCCCAGGAGGCTGCGGGGCAGGTGTGCGATGTGATGACGTCATCGCGCGCGTGCTCCGCGGCCCCCACTCGGGTGAGAGCGGCCGCTCCGAATGGACTTGAAGAAGAGGAGGGAAACCAGGTAAGATTTTTTTTTTTTTAAACTACTTATTGGCCCTGCCTGGCTATATACTGCCCCTGCCTGGCTATATACTGACCCTGCCTGCCTATATGATGCCCTGCCTAGCTATATACTACCCCTGCCTGGCTATATACTACCCCTGCCTACCTATATTATGCCCTGCCTGGCTATATACTGCCCCTGCCTGGCTATATACTACCCTGCCTGCCTATATGATGCCCCTGCCTGGCTATATACTACTCCTGCCTGGCTATATACTGCCCCTGCCTAGCTATATACTGCCCCTGCCTGGCTATATACTGCCCTGCCTGCCTATATGATGCCCTGCCTGCCTATATGATGCCCCTGCCTGGCTATATACTGCCCCTGCCTGGCTATATACTGCCCCTGCCTGGCTATATGATGCCCTGCCTGCCTATATGATGACCCTGCCTAGCTATATACTACACCTGCCTGTCTATATACTGCCCCTGCCTGGCTACATACTGCTCCTGCCTGGCTATATACTGCTCCTGCCTGGCTATATACTGCCCCTGGCTAGCTATATAACTGCCCTGCCTGCCTATATGATGCCCCTGCCTGGCTATATGATGCCCTGCCTGCCTATATGATGCCCTGCCTGGCTATATACTACCACTGTCTGGCTATATACTACCCCTTCCTACCTATATGATGCCCTGCCTGCCTACTTACTGGCTCTGCCTGCCTACTTACTGGCCCTGACTGCTAATTACTGCCCCTGACCCTACCTGATTAATTACTGGGAGCAGCCCTAGTTACCTGGCTGATAACTGGGGGCAGCCCCAGCTACCTGGCTAGTAACTGGGGACAGCCCTTACTACCTGGCTAGTTACAGGGGTAGGCCCTGTCTACCTACCAAATTAATGGAGGAAGGCTATTTTTACCTACTTAATGGGGGTCTACCTATTTACATGCCACTTATCTGACATTTTTTAATTTCTAATTTTTAGGGTCTAACATACGCTGTTTGGGGAATTGATAGGAAAGTGCTAGAAAAGAGAGGAATCTAAGATGTATTTGTGGTAAATTCTACAGGGACGAGTAGTGACCGGGAGAAGAGGACATTGCATGCTGTACCGGACAGAGAAAGAAATGGAAGGGAATGACTTATCAGGGAAGGCATCATGGAGGTTTGGGTCAGATGGAGAAGAAAAGGAAAAGAGAACAACTCCCATCAGAGATGACGTCTCCTGTGCGTCCCTGCTGTCAGGGGTCATTTTACTTCTGTGTTGAATCAGTGCTGTATTCATGTAATGGTGACCTGACTACTGGTGATGTGATTGGTGGGGTTGTAGGTTATGTTGGTGGTTGTATAGTGTCAGTGTGGGCTTGTCCCGGATTGTAAAGTGCACACCTGACTCTGTGATGAGGGGTTTCTCTGCACCACTGTTTCTTTCTTGCTTGTGTTTAGAGGGCTTTCACACAGAGCGGTTTTGGTGCATTTTTTTATGCGTTTTTTTTGTGCAGAAATGTACAGCATTAACTGTTCTGCCTTTCTGCACAAAAACACACCAAAAACACATAAAAAATTCACCAAAAACACTCCGTGTGAAAGCAGCTTTATAGTTTATTTTAGAAAGTGGCGAGGTGCGCGAACAAGGGACATTTTTTAAGCTGATATTGTATGTGGGCTGGTGGGGACTTAGTGCCAGGGCTGATTTTTACATAGTCTCCAAAAACTTGGGAATCTCGCAAGAGAACAGAGAGTGACTTTTGATCACTATATTTACTATTTTGCCGTAGGCAAACTTAAACTCTATCAGTTCTCTATCTGTAAAACACTAAAACGTAACTTTTATTATGTATAACTTTTATTATGTATAACTTTTATTATGTATAACTCTTATTATGTATAGAGGTTAAGAGTTATACATAATAAAAGTTACGTTTTAGTGTTTTACAGATAGAGAACTGATAGAGTTTAAGTTTGTAAATATAGGGCTGATTTTTATTCCCAGTCCGGCCCTGACACTATGTGAAATGTAATGGGTGCTCTGATTGGTTGCTATGGCCAACAAAGTGAGTTTTAGACCTAGACAGTTTTCATACATGTGGCCCAATGTATCAATCAAGGGTCTAGACTTTCCAGTTCACAGAGCATTGTTTAAGTGTTTAGTTTACAAAGCATTGCCTTCGCTGGATATTATTGTACCCACTTCTCAGTTAAAGCAGTATGAGCTATGCACTAATTTACAGACTATGAATTGAAAATAGATGGGCACATTTACTTTGGTTACTGCTGACGCATTCTGGTGCACTTTGCATTAAGATACTGGTATACATATTTTGCACCATAGTTATAGACACTTAGAGGGACATGTGTGAAAACTGGTTAGGTCTAAAACTTTCTTTGAGCCTATGGCAACCAATCAGAGCTCCCCTTAAATTTCATAAAGTGCTTTAAAAAATGACAGGGAAGCTCTGATTGGTTCCTATGGGCAACAAAGAAAGTCTTAGACCTGGTCAGTATTTAAACATGTGGCCTTTAGGTAGACATGTATGAACATGGCTGCGCCATTTTTCTGTTGTGCTTTGAGTCAAACTGTTGTAGCCCTGTTCTGTAGATGTATGAACTGTCATACACCAAAATATGGCCCAATCTGCATCAGACATGACACTTTTGAATGCGCCAAAGATGCAGGGTGGGGAGGAGGGTGTTTGCTCCAGATACGTACAATGCCACAAAGAAGCACAAAACTTTGGCGCAAAACTGTTGCACGTATCCATACCAGTTTCAAGCGACATGGCTGAGACTACTTTTGACGTGGAACGGGCCACATTTATAAAGTGCTGTGAGACCCTTTCCTACATAATATCGGATCATATACTACTAAAAGCAGAGGTAGAACTGGTTCATACATGTCCCCAATTAGGACCTCATGTATGTAAACACTCTACCCTGTTTCCCTGAAAATAAGACACCCCTGAAAATAAGACATAGTGCAATTTTTAGTTATGTAATTCAGAGTTTGGCTGCTTATGCTGATGTTTGTGATGAAATCATTACAGTATATTAATACATGTTGATGTTTTGTTCAACAATAAATGTGAATTATTGTTCATAGAAAAAAAAAATCCCCTAAAAATAAGTCTTAGCTCGTCTCTAGGAGCAAAAATTAATATAAGGCACTGTCTTATTTTCGGGGAAACAGGGTAGATAAAATACTTTCTTTGTTGCCCATAGCAACCAATCATAGCTCCCCTTTCATTTTCTCAGAGTATTATATGAAATGAAAGGGAAGCTCTGATTGGTTGCTACAGGCAACAAAGAAAGTCTTAGAGCTAGACAGTTTTCATACATGAGGCCCTAGTGGTAAAGTACTAAAGTAAAAATAAAAAAGTTAAAAAAATATATATTAAAAGTTTAAATCACCCCTTTTGCCATTTTACAAAGAAAAAAAAAGAAAAAAGTTACACATATTTGGTATCACCGCATCTGTAAAAGTCCAACCTATTAAAATATAGTATCATTTATACTGTACACTGAACACCATAGAAGATACACCAAACCCCAGATGCTAAAATTGTGGGGTTTATTGGTCATTTCATTTCATTTTTATTCCATATATTGGAATAAAAAGTGATAAAAAAATTGCACCTCTCCCAAAATGGTGCCAATAAAAACTACACCTTAGCCCGCAGAAAATGAGTACTAAAACATAACAACATCTTTACAAACTTGGTATCACCAGAATTGGTGAAGAATACAGATAAAACAGTTAGGCCATGTTCACACGGCTTAAAATGGGTCGTATTTCGGTCTGTAATTACGCACCAAAGTGCGCAAATTACGGGCTGAAAATGGCCCAGTCATTACGGTAATCCACAGTTCTCATAGAGGGAAATATGGATTACATCTCCTCTCCCTGCTCGGCGAATACGCCGAGGGGGGAGATAATTCACATTTTCATTTTCTAGCGGCGTATACGTTGCCGCTAGCAATGATTGTCTATGGGCCGGCGAAGTGCCAGCCCCCCCGCTCCTGCCCCCGCCCCCGCCACACCGGCGTAACTGCGGGGCGTAATTACGTCCCGCAGTTAAGCCGTGTGAACATAGCCTTATAATGAAGAGTGGACTCCTAAGCTAACCCTGCAAAAATGGTGCAATTGCGTTTTTTCATTTTCCACACACGTAGAATTTTTGGGGTTTTTCCTAGTACATTATATGTTATAGTCAATGACACCATAAAAATACATCTTGTCCCACAAAAATACGCCCTCATATAGGTATGTAGACAGAAAAAAAAAGTTATGGTTCTTGGAAAGTGGGTAGGAGAAAACAAAAAACTGAAAATTCAAAAATGAATGTGACCTTAAAGGGTTAAAAAAAATCTGGAAAACCTAAGTAAAGCAAAATAATAGCAGTGACAGGTATACTATAAAATGTGCACCAATCTCTTTGCTATTTTGTAACAATGTACCAGTCTGGAGTCTGGGATACTATTAACCCCTTACCGCCGGAGCCAGTTTTGGCCTCTCTGACAGAGCCCCATTTTTTTAAATCTGTCATGTGTCAATTTATGTGAGAATAACTTTTTGACACTTTAACCTATCCATGTGATTTAGAGATTGTTTTC
Organism: Phyllomedusa bahiana; assembly: GCA_025379985.1. NCBI lineage: Eukaryota > Metazoa > Chordata > Amphibia > Anura > Hylidae > Phyllomedusa > Phyllomedusa bahiana. The sequence continues at coordinate 48,528 of JAODAL010005566.1, read as the reverse complement.
TCGTGACACATTGTGCTTTAAGATAGTAAGAAATTTTGGTCCAAAAAATGCTTGTTTATTTGTGAAAAATATCAAAGAATCGTGAAAAATTTGAAAAATTTACCAATTTTAAACTTCAAAAATTTATTTCGTTTATAACTAGCATCTACCATATGTCTACTGTGGGTTTGCATCATTTTTTTAAATGTCTTTTTTTTTTACGACATTAGGGGGCTTAGAAATTTAGTAGTAATTTTAAAATTTTCAACAAAATTTGCAATATACATTTTTTAGGGACCAGTCCAGTTCTAACGTGACTTTGATTGATCTGTATGTTAGATACCCCCAAAATGACCTCATCTAAGAAACTACACCCCTTAAAGTATTCAAAACCGCATTTAGGAAGTTTATTAACCCATTAGGTGTTTCACAGGAATTAAAGCAATGTGGAAGTGAAATTTCAAAATTTCACTTTTTTTGCAGATTTTAAATTTTTATACATAATTCACAAGAATACAGTAAATGTGATCAGAGATATTCAACTTAATATTGTTCCCCACATTTTTGCCGTTTTCAGAGATATCCCATATGTGGGCCCTCGTGCATTATTTGGCTCAACCACAAGCCCCAGAATAGGAGGAGCACCTACTGGACTCTGGGGTCTCATTTTCATTACCATTTTATTTAGGGGTCATTTCAGTTTTGTGGACACCCTAAGGTGCTAAAACTTAATAAACACCCCTAAAAATTCTCCATATTTGAAACTACACCCCTTAAGGACTATATCCAGGGGTGTAGTGAGCATATCAACCCCACAGGGGTGTCACAAAAATTTTTAGCGTTAGGCTGTGAAAATGAAAAAAAAATTTTTTTTTACAATAATCTGCAATTTTAGCTGAAAATGTTTAATTTTTACAAAGCATCCTGGTAAAAAAGCACCCGAAACCTTGTTACGCAATTTCTTCCAAGTTCGGCAATACCCTTCATGTGGGTGTAAACTGCTGTTTGGGCGCATGGCAGGGGGGACAAGGAAGGGAGCGCTATTTGGCTTTTGGAACGCAGATTTTGGTGGGGCCATGTTGCATTTACAAAGCTCTGAAAGTACCAGAACAGGTGAAACCTTCCAGAAGTCACCCCATTTTGGATTCAGCACACGTCATAGATCTCATCTAGGGGTGTATTGTACATTTTGGGTGCACAGGTGTTCCAAATTTTTTTTTTTTTTGCATTGGGCTATGAAAATGAGGGGAAAACGCAATTCGCCATTGTTTTTTGGGCTTCAATTTTACAGCGTTCGCCGTGCAGTATAAATGACAGGATATCTTTACTATGGGGGTCAGTACAATTGCAATTATATAGATTTTATATAGTTTTTTTTATGTTTTATTACTTTTAAACAAAGAAATAGGTCTATAAAAAATTGCGTTTTTATGTTGTCCTGTTCTGATAGCCATAACGTTTTCAGTTTTCTGTATACGGAGCTGATTATGGGCTTGTTTTTTGTGGGATGAGTCGACGTTTTTATTGGTATTATTATGGGGGCATATGCCGCTTTGATCACTTTTTATTAAGGTTTTTGTGAGGCATTTTGAACAAAATACAGCATTCCTGGTAGTGTTTTTTATTTTTATTTTTTAACAGCGGTCACCGTGCAGTATAATTGACATACTAATATTACTCAGCAGGTCGATAGGATTACAGAGATACCCAATTTGTAAATTTTTTTTATGTTTTACTGCTTTACACAATAAAAACACTTTTATTCAAAAAGGAAAACACGTTTTTGCATCGCTATAGTCTGAGCCATAACTTTTTATTTTTCTGTGTACAGAGCTGTTGAGGGGCTTGTTTTTTGAGGGATTACTGGACGTTTTTATTGGTAGCATTTTTGGAGGGACAAGACTTTTTGATCAGTTTTAAATCGGTTTTTTGGAAGGCAGGGTGAAGAAAATACTGCAATCCTAATAGTGTTTTTTATTTTTATCTTTAACAGCGCTCACCGTGCAGTATCCATGACCAGTTAGCTTTACTCTCTGTGTCAATAAGATTACGGTGATACCCTATTTATATAGTTTTTTTAAATTTTGAAGCACTTTAAAAAAAAAAAAGTGTTTTTATTGTGTTAAATAATATTTATGCATCGCTGTCTTCTGACAGCCATAACTTTTTTTATTTTTTCCATATACAGAGACGTGTAAGGACTTTTTTTTTGTGGAATGAACTGAAGTTTTAATTGGTACAACTTTGGCATTTATATGAGTTTTTGATCGCTTTTTATTCCATTTTATGTGCTGCAGGATGTAAAAAAATCGCAATTCTGTGAATGTTTTTTGTTTTTGTTTTTTACGGCGTTCACCGTACGGGTTAATTAACATGACAGATTTATAGGGTGGGTCGTTGCGCACGCGGCAATACCAAATATGGGTACTTTATTTATTTTTGCTCTTTTTTGGGGCGATTGGCGTTTGTAAAGGGGATAAGGGTGGTGTATGTATTTTTATTTTATTTTTTGTGTTTAACTTTTTTTTCACTTTTGACATTTATTTTGACTTTTTTTCACTTTCTTTTTACTTTTTGTTCTAACAGCAATCATCAGATTGCTGTTAGAAGGCAGGCCAGTACACAGTACTAGTACTGTGTACTGGTCGCCATGACAACTACCTGTCACCATGCCCACAATGCATTGCGGGCATGGTGACATCACAGATGACCCCGGGAAGTGCCGTTCACTTCCCGAGACCATCAGGCAGGAGACTCCTGCCTGCGGCTTCATTATCGCAGCCAAGAAAGGCTGCGGTAATGAAGCGTTAATCACCCGCGGCCGGAGCTCACTCCGGCCGCGGGTGATACGGCATGCGGCCAGCGGTATTTTACCGCTGGTCCCATGTTGCGATCGCGCGCGGCTCGCCAGAACGTATGCATACGTCCATTTGCGGGAAGTTACTTCCCGCTAGGGCGTATGCATACGTCCTATGTCGGGAAGGGGTTAAAGGGGTTTTGCCACTATCTCATTTCATACCTCCAGCTCTGTGTGCTCAGAAGGGGGCGTGTGTGATTTGTTTTAATTGCATATCATGTGACCCAGCAGGATCACTTCACCAGGCCTTACCTCTTTCTAGTCAAAGAAAGGTCTATTTATGTAAAGCATTGTGAGTAGCTGAGAGATAAAGTTTTTGCCTCCAGGCACAAGGGTCCTAGGTTCAAATCCCTGCAGGAACCAAACCTGTGTTTTTTTTTTCTCTTTATCAATGCACATATCTGATTGAGGTTTCTTATTTATTTATTTATTTGCACTGTTTGACTAATTACTAAGGAGAACAGAGGATGGGAGAAGAGTGACAGCACCTGGGGTTTGAACACTCAGTAGCTGCCTGAGAGGAGAAGTGATGTCTGAGCATGTGCGACCAGGACTGAGGAGCTCACAGCCCTGGTTATTTCCCATGGAGACGAGCTGTAAACAATGGATCACTAAAGGAGCAGCTAAAACAAAAACGGTGCAGAATTTTTAATAATAATGAATGGTGAAAATGTTTGTTATTTCATTTGCAAGCTTCCCACGTCAATTTACTTCGTGGCAAAACCCCTTTAAGCTGAAAGTAGAAAACGGTGCTTTCACACAGCGCAGTTTTAGTGCAGTTTTAACTGCGCTCCAATTAAACTACTTTTATAACCAGCAGCTTCTTTCAGTTGTCTAAATTGTTCAAAAAGGTTTTCAATTACTGTGTGTGAAGACTCGTGGATTACAAACAAACAAATTGATTACTCACTTTCCAAGCAGTTTAGATAAGTAAAAGAAGCTTGCTGGTAATAATTTGAGCACAGTTAAAACTGCACCAAAACTGCACTGTGTGAAAGCACCTTAAAGGAAACTTACCCCGCCAAAATACAGTAATTAGCAGTTTGCTCTGTACACGTACTGATATGAGGAAAGCTGTCAATCACTGCCTGTGGGTGGGGAAAGCAGGATTTGCACTGTAATTTCATAAGTCCTATCAGCATTTCACTCCTTTTTATTAAAAAATTCAGCTTCATATATCACAGAGCTCAGCTTCTCTCCTCTAACATATAACCCTCTATATCACAGAGCTCAGCTTCTCTCCTCTATCATATAACCCTACTTATCACAGAGCTCGGCTTCTCTCCTCTATCATATAATCCTACTTATCACAGAGCTCAGCTTCTCTCCTCTATCATATAACCCTATATATCACAGAACTCAGCTCCTCTCCTCTATCATATAACCCTATATATCACAGAGCTCAGCTTCTCTCCTCTATCATATAACCCTATATATCACAGAGCTCAGCTTCTCTATCATATAACCCTATATATCAGAGCCCAGCTTCTCTCCTCTATCATATAACTCTATATATCACAGAGCTCAGCTCCTCTCCTCCATCATATAATCCTATATATCACAGAGCTCAGTTTCTCCCTTCTATCATATAACCCTAGATATCATAGAGCTCAGCCTCTCTCCTCTATCATATAACCCTATATATCACACAGCTCAGCTTCTCTCCTCTATCATATATCCCTATATATCACAGAGCTCAGCTCCTCTCCTCTATCATATAACCCTATATATCACAGAGCTCCGCTCCTCTCCCTCTATCATATCCTAGTTTCAGATATGGTACCATAAACCACCTGGCAGGTTCCCTTTATGTACAAGGCAAAAGTAACACTAAACTGGTATTCCAACAATGTCGGAATACCAAGAAATGTTTTTCTCTGTCTCTTCCTGACATATTATGTAATTTTTGTAGAAATCTCAATCTTCTCATGTGCTTACAAGCAGTTGGACCTCAACTGGTCTGAAACTGAGGGCATCATTGTACTCGTTTGACTTATGTTATGTATGTAACCCCCTCGAATGTACAGCGCCCTGGAATCAATGGCGCTTTAAAATAAATAATAATAATAATAATAATAATAATATTCTAGCAATAGGCATCAAATGTCTATGAAAAGACTAACCCCTTTATACTGTATATACTGTACAAAATATGACAAGGAAATGGTAGTCATGTTCATATACAGTTTCCGTACCCCAGGAGAATTTTTGCTTTCTTGGCCTTTTTTCAGAGAATATGAATGATAACACAAAATCTTTTTTTCCACTCAAGATTAGTGGTGGCGTGAAGCCATTTATTGTCCGACTACTGTGCTTTCTCTTTTTAAATCATAATGACAACCAAAAACATCCAAATGACCCTGATCAAAAAAGTTTACATACCCCAGTTCTTAATACTGTGTATGGCCCCCTCTAATATCAATGACAGCTTGAAGTCTTTGTGGTAGTTGTGGATGAGACCCTTTATTTTCCCAGATGGTAAAGCTGCCCATTCTTTTTGGCAAAAAGCCTCCAGTTCCTGTAAATTCCTGGGCTGTCTTGCATGAACTACACGCTTGAGACTTCCCCAGAGTGGCTCAGTGATATTGAGATGACTGAGATGGCCACTCCAGAACCTTCACTTTGTTCTACTGTAGCCAATGACAGGTCGACTTGGCCTTGTGTTTTGGATTGTTGTCATGTTGGAACGTCCAAGTACATCTCATACACAGTTTCCAGGCTGATAAGTGCAAATTCGCCTCCAGAATTTGCTGATAACGTGCTGCATTTATCTTTTCCTTAACTTTGACCAAGTTTTCTGTGCCTTTGTAGCTCATACATCCCCAAAACATCAGTGAGCTATCTCTGTGCTTTACAGTAGTAAAGGTGTTTCTTTCATCATAGACCTTGTTGACACCTCTCCAAATGTAACATTTATGGTTGAGGCCAAAAAGTTCAATTTTGGTCTCATCACTCCAAATGACCTTGTTCCAGAAATTTTTAGGCTTATCTTTGGCTGTTTGGCGTATTGTAGACGAGATACTTTGTGGCATTTGTGCAATAATCTTCTGACGACTCGACCATGTAGTCCATTTTTCTTCAAGTGCCTCCTTAGTGTGCATCTTGAAACAGCCACACCGCTAGTTTTCAGAGAGTCCTGTATTTCAGCTGATGTTATTTGCAGGGTTTTCTTTGCATCTCGAACAATTTTCCTGGCAGTTGAGGCCGAAAATTTTGTTGGTCTACCTGACCGTGGTTTGGTTTTTACAGAGCTCCTTATTTTCCATTGGTTAATCACAGTTTGAACACTGCTGACTGACATTATCAATTCCTTGGATATCTTTTTGTATCCCTTTCCTGTTTTATGCAGTTCAACTACCTTTTCTCGTACATCCGTTGACAATTCTTTTGCTTTCCCCATGACTCACAATCCAGAAATGTCAGTGGCCGGATGAAGGATGCAAGAGTCTGTCTGGATCCCAGAAACTCACTCAGCTTTTATGCACACATACTGATTACAAGCAAACAGGTCACAGCTGAAGATGTTACCTTTAGTAGCCATTTAAACCCGTGTCAACTTCTGTGCATATTATCAGGCTAAAATCACCAGGGTATGTAAACTTTTGATCAGATTAGGGTCATTTGAATGTTTTTGGTTCTCATTATGATTTAAAAAGAGAAAACACAGTCATTTGACAATAAATAGCTTCACCCAACCACCAACCATGAGTGGAAAAAAGATTTTGTGTTATCATTCATATTCTCTGAAAAAGGCCAAGAAAGCAAAAATTCTGCCGGGATATGTAAACTTTTGAGCACAACTGTATATACTATATGATGGAGCCATTCTTTAGTCATGAATATGTAAAGTTATACCAGTCATTTCAGTTAATTCAAAGCGATATGTCTATATACTGTAAGGCCGCAGCTGGGAAGGTCTACAAGGGAGTATATATCCCAGCCAGGTTCTGGACATATGTCTGGGGAGTCCAGGACGCATGCCACCAAGATAAGCAGCCTTGGTGGAGTGAAAGGCCGTTGATAAATAGATGTCGACAGTACAAACTGTCGACCTATGTTTAATCCGTTAGTACGGCTACCAGCCATTCCCGGGTTGGCCTTTCATTGGGAGTAAGCAAAGAGCAGGGTGGGTGCTTACTCCCCATGGCTCCAGGCCCGGATTTCCTGGCTGCATAAAAGGTCAGCAGGTAGCTGACTGGGTGTCGGCTGTACCTCCAGTCTACCTTCTGGGCTGGAGGTGTTCACACTGGGAAAAGCCAGTGTAGGACCAACCAGGTGATAGTGAGGGAATTACACCATTGTTAGCAAGCGCTCAGACGAGCAAGTCTTTTTGTTTGTGTTGTTGCTGGGCATGTTTGCCATCGGTTTTGTTCTGCTGTTTAAATAAACCCACGGAGCCAAGCAGCCATTTGTACCTGACTTCTGCCTCTGTCTCATGCCTGAAAGACTCATGCGGTGATCCCAGAGCTGTGCAGGCTCACACATGGTGGAGGATGCGGGCATGGAGGGCCCGGCACACATGAGGTGGCTGTCGTTGCGACCTTACCCCACAGTATAATCATAGGCTGTGATTTCCCCTTGTTCTGGGATTTGTGGGGAAATAAAAAGTGTGCCCCATATCCTGTGGTAAAGGGTAATGTGTCTGCACCGGGACCAGAGGAGCCCGATGGGTTTCCCTTGTCTGTCCTGGCGGGGGACTCCGAGGAAAATTCTCTCTGCGCTCAAGTTTGCCTCCTTGCCAGTATCCAGGGGGAACTTTGGCACGGAGCAGCTGAGGGACCCAAACTTGGAGCATGCCTGGAAAAGTGTGAAGGTAATAGATGGGAAGCCCCAGGAACCAGGCGAGAGTTTGGTTTACCCTCATTTTGTGGTCAACAACAATATGCTGTACCGGGTAAAAAAGACCCCAACCGAAGTGGTAGAGCAGTTGGTGGTGCCTCGGTCACATGTCCGCCAGGTTTTGGAGCTAGCCCACTCCCATGTGTTGGGGGGACACTTAGGGGTGGAGAAGACCCGGGAGAGAGTGGAGCGTAATTTTTACTGGCCAGGAATTTACAGGGCAATTGAGGAATACTGCCAGTCCTGCCCAGAGTGTCAAATTAACGCCCCTAGGCCCCATTTTCGGAGCCCCTAATTCCTCTGCCAATAATAGAGGTCCCCTTTGAGAGGATCGGCATGGACCTGGTAGGACCGCTCCCTAAGTCAGCCCGAGGACATCAGCACATCTTAGTGGTCCTCGACTACGCCACTCGCTATCCCGAGGCCATTCCCCTTAGGAACACCTCCTCCAAAGGAATAGCTAAGGAACTGTTCCAAATGTTCACCCGCACGGGTATCCCGAAGGAGATACTAACAGACCAGGGCACCCCCTTCATGTCTAAGGTGACCAAGGAACTCTGCCGTCTACTTAACATTACACATCTCCGTACCTCAGTATATCATCCCCAGACCGATGGTCTGGTGGAAAGATTTAATAAAACCCTAAAAGCGATGCTCAAGAAGGTGGTAGATAAGGATGGGAGAGATTGGGACCGTCTCTTACCCTACCTCATGTTCTCGGTAAGGGAAGTCCCGCAGGCCTCCACAGGATTTTCACCCTTCGAGCTCCTGTATGGTAGACATCCCCGGGGGCTCCTGGACATAGCCAAGGAGACCTGGGAGCAGGAGAATACCCCTCATAGGAGTGTCATTGAGCACATCGCTGAAATGCAGGACAGGATTGCGGCCGTTCTACCCATAGTACGTGAGAACCTGCAGCAAGCGCAAGAAACCCAGGCCAGAAGGTACGTTTGAGGCCGTATAGGGTGCCTGAGGCCCAGAGGCAAGCGATTGCTGAGGAAGTTGAAAAGATGCTAAAGCTTGGGGTCATAGAAAGGTCCCAAAGTGGGTGGTCGAGCCCTATAGTGCTCATACCGAAACCTGATGGGAGCTTGCGATTCTGCAATGATTTTCGCAAGCTCAATGAGCTATCAAAATTTGATGCCTACCCGATGCCACGGGTGGATGAGTTGGTGAGCGGCTAGGACCTGCAAGGTACATTACTAAATTAGACCTGACCAAGGGCTATTGGCAGGTGCCCCTTACAAAGGAAGCTAGGGAGAAAACTGCTTTTTCCACCCCAGATGGACACTTTCATTATGTTGTCCTTCCCTTTGGCCTACATGGGGCTCCGGCCACATTCCAGAGGATGATGGACGTCATCCTACAGCCTCATAGAAAATATGCGGCGGCATATTTGGATGATGTGGTATTTAGTACGGACTGGGAATCCCACCTACCCAGAATACAGGCCGTCTTAGATGCCATAAGGGCAGCAGGGTTAACTGCCAACCCTAATAAGTGTGCCATATGGGCTAGAGGAGGCTCGCTATCTAGGCTATGACATCGGGAGGGGGTCATCAAGCCCCAGATGGACAAACTTGAAGCAATTAGGAATTGGTCCCAACCGGTTTCCAAGAAGCAGGTCAGTGGCTTTTTCTGGTATCGAAGGGTACTATAGGAGATTTGTGCCCCAACTTTGCCATCCATAGCAGCCCCTCTTACAGATCTAACAAAAGGGTCCAAGTCCTATATGGTCAAGTGGAACCCGGAGGCCGAACTAGCTTTTAAAAATCTGAAAGAGGTACTCTGCAAGAGACCAGTGCTCGTTGCGCCAAACTTCCAAAAGGAATTTTTGGTCCAGGCAGACGCCTCTGAGGTGGGATTAGGGGCTGTCCTGTCACAGCTGGTGAGGGAGAAGAAACACCAGGTAGTGTACCTCAGCCGGAAACTGTCGGCGGCCGAGAAAAATTTCGCCCATAGTAGAGAGAGAATGCCTGGCCATTAAGTGGGCTATTGAGGCACTGCGCTACTACCTGATAGGTATACACTTTAAAGTAATCACGGACCCTTCACCTCTAAAGTGGATGGCACAAAACAAAGGAAAAAATGCAAGGGTCACCCGGTGGTTCCTGGCTCTACAGGACTTTAAATTCTCTGTAGAACATCGCCCGGGTCACAACAAGCAAATGCGGACTGCACTGTCGCGGGTGCATAACTTTATGGCACAATGTGCTCCGCCCCACAGGTCTGAGCAGAGGGGGGGGGGATATTGTAAGGCCGCAGCTGGAAGGTCTACAAGCGAGTATATCATCCAGCCAGGTTCTGGACATATGTCTGGGGAGTCCAGGACGCATGCCACCAAGATAAGCAGCCTTGGTGGAGTGAAAGGCCGTTGATAAATAGATGGCGACAGTACAAACTGTCGACCTATGTTTAATCCGTTAGTACGGCTACCAGCCATTCCCGGGTTGGCCTTTCATTGGGAGTAAGCAAAGAGCAGGGTGGGTGCTTACTCCCCATGGCTCCACGCCAGGATTTCCTGGCTGCATAAAAGGTCAGCAGGTAGCTGACTGGGTGTCGGCTGTACCTCCAGTCTACCTTCTGGGCTGGAGGTGTTCACACTGGGAAAAGCCAGTGTAGGACCAACAAGGTGATAGTGAGGGAACTACACCATTGTTAGCAAGCGCTCAGACGAGCAAGTCTTTTTGTTTGTGTTGTTGCTGGGCATGTTTGCCATCGGTTTTGTTCTGCTGTTTAAATAAACCCATGGAGCCAAGCAGCCGTTTGTACCTGACTTCTGCCTCTGTCTCATGCCTGAAAGACTCATGCGGTGATTCCAGAGCTGTGCAGGCTCACAATACTTAAAGGGGTACACCTTGCCTCACTATTAAAGACAGTGTATGTGGTCTAAATTCAATGCAAACTTGCCTTTTCTCTTTATTTATTTCCATGTTGCACCTGCGCTTGCAGCTGGCATGCAACAGAAATGACCACATACGAGGTCTCTGTCATAAGCTCCTGTAAAAATATGCTGATATGAACAATTGCCGGTAATTAAAAGATTAAAGATTTATGCATACTGTGTTAAAGCAAGACCAATCTGACTGATCAGGAGTATAACTAAACACCTCCAATTCTAGTTGTCTATCTGGTACATCTCCTGTACAATATGTACTGCATAATAATGTGCTCTTTCATGATTAATATATTAAGCTTTATAGCATTATATTATTAAAATAGTAAAATGTATTTGATGAAAGGGATCCACAGTAGTAGGTGCAAGATTTTCAGATTATTTGCAGCTGGAAAGAAAATGTTAAATGGTAATGTCATACTTTTAAGGGTAGTCCCATGTCATTGATTAATTCAAACATGTATGCAAAGGTAAATAAAGAATATTACCAAGTACATTGCTGTTCTGCTTTTGTTTAATTTCAGATATAATAGTTTTTTATCTTCTTTTTTTGCCCAGATGCTTCCCTAGGTTACTGACAACTTCTCTCTGTTTTAGGAGTGACCAGGCAAGTGAGGTTACTCCCTGCTGTGTCTTATTAGCAGGACAGAGCTTATTTCTCAGCAGGACTGGGACAATATATTCTGTTGTCCTGCGCAAAAAGGCTATATAGTGTCACCCCAATGGCAAATGTGCTCCCCAATGGGATATTCAACCCACTCCATACCAACATAAGCCCCCTTTTCTGCCTGGGATGAAGTGGTTACCTACCTGCGTCTACCCTGCTTCTCAGTCGCTGATCTTATATTTCTTACTTCAACCCTTTACATTTACTGAACAGAAAGAGATCAGTAGCCTTGTGCTATGCTGTAGCTGCTAAAAACCTTTTATATACTATATGTATGTGTAGAGGAATCACTATATTAGTCTTGACAGTTTCCTTACATGACAATACAGCTCTGTTAGCTCACATTTATAGTCAGATATTCTCTTTGGACGGTGTCATTATTTTTTTTTACAACCCCTTATAACAACCTGTGAAGAGTAACTCCGTATTTAAATCTCTATTGATCATTAGATCATAAATCCAACAGGATTCCATACAAAGTAGCAATAAATTAATTTCCCCACCTCTGATTTTGGAAACAATCTTATCGAAACCTATTACCCAAAGACTTCCACACTTACCTACATGACACTAGAGGAAATGAGATGCCACCAATAGCAACATTTTTCCTTTCGCCAAGTCCCTTGAAGACTATATAATAGTGGGAATACATTGTTGTATTTGTTTCTCTACTTTTTGAGGGGTTTATTAAACATTTACCTTAGAACAGGAACAAGACAAAATATAAATGGCTTTAATTGTTTGACAGTTGAAATTATATTTAAGTTTAGTTTGTCACATTTCAGAAGAATTACAGACAGAATCTTTTGAATATCCTGACATTAATTGTTAAAAGTGGATACCTACCTAATGTCTTCATCCGTGGTCCGGAATCATAAATTCGATAAATCCTTCCTATTGCTGTGATATTCTCTGAAAACCTGTTAAATAGCATGACATGGATATCCCCAATTTCAAAACCTGGAAGTACAATTCTTGGCTGAATACTTTAAATCATAGGTATGTGTGTGCGTTCCACATAGCCACAAGAACTGGTCCTTAGGAACCTCATGTCTTTTCTATAAAGAATGGAAGATGGAAAAGTGTAGTAATGCATTAATTGTCATATTCTTTTAGAATAATTTGGTGCTCATACAATAATTAAATTTTAAGCAGCTTAACCTTGTAAAATTCAATGGAGAAGGAGTAAGCAACATAACGTTAAAGGAACAAAATTCAACAAGAGTCCATTGAATTATGCCAAAAAAGAGGATGTCATCAATGTACCTATACCATTTGAAAACATCCCCTAGAAAATTAGGCAATGTGTATGTACATGCGTGCACCCTCCCATCAAACCACTTAATAAGCCATTTTACTTTTGTCCGATTTCCCTCTTAAATATAGATCTTAAAATTTTAGTTTCGATCATCCCTTTCTTGACTGTAAATGATCAAGAAGGTTTTTTGTCAGGTAGGCAGACTTCCGATGGCATTCACTCTTTATTTTCTTTTCATCTGAGTCTTGGAGAACCCAAATATCTTCTTTGCTCCTTACCTGGATGTTGAGAAGACATTTACGTAGTCCACTGGGCATACATGGGCTCAGTACTACAAAAATGTGGCTTCAGAGGTTTTATTCTCCAGGCGATTACTTCCTTCTCCAAGCATAGGTGTTTTTATCTCTAATAGCATGCACTGGAATTTTCAACTTATTAATTGAGCCTCTAACTCAAAGCACTCAACAATTTACAGACATTAAAGGCCTAAGAATTGGTGATAAAGAACACAAAATTGGATTATTTGTGGGCAACATTATCTTGGTCCTTGCCTACCCTGAATCTTCCCTGAAGACCTTGTCAAATCTCCTATGTAATTTTGGTAGTACTTCCTTCTACAAGGTCAATATCCCTAGATCTTTGATATTGTACATGGGTATGCCCTGAAAAATTCAGGATTGCATACAATTCACATATTCCTTTCCAAGGACAGACAAAGAGCTGCCTTACTTGAGGATTACCCTTATTTTCCCCTTATCTTTATTACAATTCACAAACTACAATAGTTTATGTCAGACTGTACATACTTGGATGGCTTCATCTTCTAAAATATTTATGGCTTGAACATATAAACACTGTTAAAATGATGATAATCCCTAATTGGTATAGTCCACAAAATTAAATCTCACTTATGGTCTAGAGCTGAAAATATGTGAATTGTTTAGAAAATGGAAATTTAAAAGTTAGATAAACAACTATGCATTTTAAAAAAAGAAACCTCCCCCATACCCTGCACTAAATATGTTGAATAGAATGATTCTTTAATATATAGCAAGTTATGAAAGTCATCCCCGAGTCAATGAAATAATTTAAAAAATAGCACCAAATTTAAGCAGCAATACAAGCTTTATTGTTATAGGGTTCCATCCAGGCAAAATTAAGCTTTATTCATAAAAAGAAATGGTCTGTCATTGATAATGATATAAAGAAATTAATTTTTAAACTTCTCTTGATCCCCAAAGATCGAGTAGGTAGCAATAAAGTTCACACTTGCATACCCAGGGAATTACCGACAATAACTAAGTAGATCTCAATGGATAATATCAACTCTTTATGTTGTGGAGACCTCCATAAAAACAATACATTTTTATACAAGAAGAGAGGAAATAAGTGAATGAAACAAAATAAACTAAACAAAAACTGAAGTGTACCTCAAGATCATGAAAAAGGCAAAAAACAAAAGCATAAAACATGATGCAGTATAAAATTAAGGGATGGAAATTAGGGGATATGTCTGTAATTCTGTGCACCCCCCACCAACCACAAAACAGATTGGCATATGAGAGTAAACAACATGCCCCCACAGCTATTCCAGAATTTTGGCTGTAAAAGACCCTATCAAAACATAATATCCAATCCCTTGCCCGCTCCTGTCATCTGCACCTCAAGAACATCTCCAGAATCCGTCCTTTTCTCACTGTGGAAACAACTCAAACTCTCATTGTTGCTCTTATTCACTCTCGTCTTGACTACTGCAACTCCCTGCTTATCGGTCTCCCTCTGTGCAAACTCTCCCCTCTCCAGTCTGTCCTGAATGCAGCCAGCCAGGCTTGTCTTTCTTTCCAGCCCCTATACTGATGCCTCTACCCTGTGTCAGTCACTGCACTGGTTGCCTATCCAGTACAGGATACAACATAAACTCATCACTCTCACTCATAAAGCTCTCCACAACACTGCTCCTCCCTACATCTCCTCCCTCATCTCTATCTACCACCCTACCCGCTCTCTCCGCTCTGCTGATGATATCAGGTTACACTCATCAATCATCCGAACCTCCCATGCCCGTCTCCAAGACTTCACACATGCGGCACCAGTTCTCTGGAACATGCTACCGCGGGCGATCAGGCACACTCAGAACTCTCATAGCTTTAAAAGGGCCCTGAGAACACATCTTCTCAGTCTGGCCTACCAGAATCCCTAATGCTAACACGACCCCCTTCCCTCCACACTCCCTAGCGCACTTAACTGTATATAGATGTACTGCTTGGGTGGCAGGTTAATCCGAATTCTACGTATAACAACCCCATATTTATGTCACATGGCTGGACCATTGTAAATCTAGCACTTCTTACCCTTCGTCTCTCCTGTACACCCTAATAGATTGTAAGCTCTTGCGAGCAGGGCCCTCTCACCTTGTGTCTCATCTGTAAGTAGCTTTCATTGTTCAATGTATTTATTTTGTCTGTACCCACACCGTCCAAATTGTAAAGTGCTGCGGAATATGTTGGTGCTATATAAATAAAGATTATTATTATTATTATGATACGATTCAAATTCTGATAAATCGGTCAGAAAATAAAAAACTTAGTCCGCTCCATACGTGGTGGATGCTGGCTGTTAATTACTGCTGATATCTTCCGCTAGTGACCAGGATAGGAGACAACTTAGATCCTGGCATTTAACTGATAAGATATCTAAAAAGGCCCCCAAACCTGTCATAAATATGCTCATATTATACCCTGCCATAAGCACAGTGTAAAATTGCACTATTCATAAAAACAACCAGATGCAATCTTTTTCCAGTTCCATCTATAAGCAAATTTATTTTGTACCCTCAAAACATTGTATGGCACCATTAAAAAAGAAAATAATCATGCAGAAAAAAAACAAGCCATAACACAGCTATATTGATGGAAATATAAAATTATGGCTCTGGGAAGAAAAGGATGAAAATAAACAAAAAACAAAAATTCATGTTCTCCTTAACAGATTAAAAGGAATTGTACTAGTAGATGAACTATATAGGACATGACTTTCCTACCTAGTTTTATTTTGTCATTTGTTTGCAGTAGTAATAATAAATCTTCCAGAACTTTTCTATCGTCTACTGTCATTGTTGGTCTATCTTATAGCAATTTGAAGGTAAATTGTCTACAAAAAAGATTGTCCAAAATTTAGAGAAAATTTTAGTCGGAGACTTGGTTAACTTTTATTTTAAAGTATTGATTTTTCCTCATTCATATGTAGACAAATTGATGATATATAAATTATTAATTGCTATAATTACCAATGATGACATAGGAATGGGTGTGGGTCCAAAATCTCATATTTATTATTCAAGGGCTTTTGAAGTCTCTTCCTAGTTTTTCTATGTCACTGTTTTATAATAAGAAAAAAATCATCACTCTGTGAGCATTATATTGCATTATTGTTGTGACCTGAATTAGTCAATTATCTTCCATTGCCTACATGAATCTTCTCTGTATTAAAATATTCAGGAAATCTCTAACTAATCCATATCCATTGTCACGATATTGAAAAAAAATTGTTTAAAAAAATTATAATTTATGTGTGGGCCACTGGAAAAGGAAAATCCAGGTAAAGCCCACCAAAACCAACCCTATAGGAGACACAAATAATACAGGATCAAAAAACAATATATCTAATGATATACTTAGTTTTTAATTAAAAAGTTTCTCAGAATAATATCTATGTGGGTAAATAAAGCTCCTGGTATATTGCGTTTCTGTCACTTCATTGTTTGTTTACTTTGAGCCTTGTATCTCTCTGCACTCATAGATAACATCTCCTGCTCTCATGTGTTTGCTATTGGAAGAGTTGTGAATGCAGAGCTCATATGCAAATCACTGCTATAGATTCACACACAGCCTAACCAGGAAGAGACAGGATACATGATCTTAAACTGCTTTTGGCTCAGTGAAACAGCGTGGTGAAACAACCCTTTTAACATTTGTCTCTCTAGTTAATGCCAAGTTGATAATAAAGTTAATTGTTAAATAAACCATAATACATATGACTGTCTCTAGGTGTCATGATTAAATGCTGCTGTAGGTAGTAATACTGGAGAAGTTCTGCTCCTCCATACATTACTGTTACCTGGATACCATGGTAACATGACCTATGTAGTGGTCACATGATAAGACTCTGCTGGAGGTGGTAATACTGGAGAAATTCTGCTCCTCCATACACTACTGTTACCTGGATACCATGGTCACATGACCTGTGTGGTGGTCACATGATAAGACGCTGCTGGAGGTAGTAATACTGGAGAAGTTCTACTCCTCCATACACTGCTGTTACCTGGTTACCAGGGTCACATGACCAGTGTGGTGATCACATGATAAGATGCTGCTGGAGGTAGTAATACTGGAGAAGTTCTACTCCTCCATACACTGCTGTTATCTGGATACCAGGGTCACATGACCTGTGTGGTGGTCACATGATAAGATGCTGCTGGAGGTAGTAATACTGGAGAAGTTCTGCTCCTCCATACACTATTGTTATTGGATACCAGGGATCACATGACCTGTGTGGTGATCACATGACAAGACACTGCTGGAGGTGGTAATACTGGAAAAGTTCTGCTCCGCCATACACTACTGTTACCTGGATACCGGGGTCAGATGACCTGTGTGGTGGTCATATGATAAGACGCTGCTGGAGGTAGTAATACTGGGGAAGTTCTGCTCCTACATACACTCCTGTTACCTGGATACCAGGGTCACATGACCTGTGTGGTGGTCACATGATAAAACAATGCTGGTTCTGGACACTAACATCCATCTCCCATTCACTTTCACTCTTCCCAGCATGAAAAAGTAAGTATGGTGTATTGCTGGGATTTTTTATATTGTTGTGCATTGTGTCCACATGCACCTTTGGGACTCTGAATTCCAAATACTGTTGTGTCCATTTTTCAAATCTGACACGTGTCACTTTATGTAGGAATACCTTTTTAATGCTATTACTTAAGCATGTAATTGAGAGTTTATTTGTTTTAATACAATTAGGATCTTCAAGGCAGGAATCTAGAGGAAAGAGTAAGACAGATTTTCACTAATTGAATATCCAAAAACAGACATGGGTAACAGTGAGAATGGGGAAATCACACCTGGAGATACCAGTGTATCTTGTGAAACATGTAGGCAAGGGGTAGTTGAGTTGCTTGACTAGTTAGGCCAGGGACAATTAGAACAGATACTTGAAAAGAAAGCTAAGACACAATTAAAGAAGTTTTAGAAATTTGACAAAACAGTTTAGGTTTAATTGAAGCGAGTTGAGAATTGACACAATTTGGAATTACCATGAAGAGGAACTGTTAAAAGCTTGGGTGCAGACAAAGGGATTTTAAGAGATGGACAAAACCCAGACTGAAGAATATCCTGATAGGAAGAAAATATCCGGAATAGTTGGAGTAACTCTAGCTGAACTTCCCTAAACAGTGTGGAGAGTTCAACAAAGTGGCAGAAAGCCATAGAAACACCTATTTTGCAGTTTATCTTAAATCTGACCGGTATTTGCACTGTTTTGCGGCTATGCACACGGCCACAGGGGGACAGCTTTTCTCAGCGGTTTGCGGAGAGAAGCCCTCCCCCTTCGCATAAACAAGTTCATATTATGCCCGAAAACCGGACGGAAGAATGAACATGCGCAATGTTTTTCGGACTGCCGGCGGTCAGAAAAACCGTCCGGTGGAAAGTCCATGCAATGGGGACTGCTGCACAGATTTTCCATAGAGGTCGATTTAAAAGTTGACACCCGGTTTACAGATGGTTTTCAAAACCGAAAACCGTCTGTAAAACCGGGTGAAAACTCATGCTGTGGGGACAAGCCCTGCGAGATCGAGGGTGACGTGTATGAACGGGTCAGTTTCCCTTTTCTGGCGTTAAATGCACCAAAAGTGAGTGGTCCGCCTAATTTGGCAATGTATATCATGTTGAACAAGTATGTTTGGTGCACTGTGCATCAGTCACACCACATTTTTAATATTAGACACATTTGTGAATGTGGGATGCTCGCACAGCCAGACCAATTTAAATGTGGTCTGCCTGAGTGGAACTAGATTTGCCATTAGGGCAAAAAATTTATCAACTCAAATTTCTCAACTTATGCCAGCAAAATAATAAAACATAATTTATGATTAATTATCAAACTTTATAAAATTTAATTATATAAATTTAACATCAAATGTTATCATATACTATTAATATAAAATTATCTAATATTCCAAAATATAATATTATCTCCTATAAAATGTATTTCAAATTAATATAATCTAAAATGATTTTAAAATAACCCAATGATCTACATTTTTCTGAACACAAATTAACATACTAACTATATCAAAGTATAAAGAAGTACTTTAATTATAAAATAACAAAAATATAAAAATCTCCACAAAATTTTGGTATTAACATAATACATTTTAAATTAGACAAGCAATTAAATGAACTGTTTTAGCAGCCAGTGTAGAATTCTGACATTCATTTATAAACGTTAGACGCATTACTAATGTACACCAATGCACCAAACACATATGCTAGGCTCGTCAAACTTTAGGCGACATTTATGACTGCACATTCACCACTTTGATATATTCAGGCGCATAATACACACAAAAAATTGTGTCAGTGCGGCAAGTTTCATACATGTCGCCCCAAGTTTAAAGCATACAGTAAAGTTTTTGACTTGAATGTGGATCATTTTGACTAAAAATGATTTGGTGCTGGCTAGACTAGGGTGCAAGGGAGAATATCTGTAAGACTTCAGTCCTCAGACTGGCCACCAGTTTGAAGCCAGATGCAGCATTGATTACAACACAGGACCAAATGTGAAATGTAAAACAGAACAGAAGAATATCATGCACCTACGGAGTGGACCAGAAGTTGGAACCAGGAACACATGCTGTCAGTTCATAGTCTTATTCTGGGCCCACCTTGTTCTCTGTCTTGTGAACTGCATCTCAAGTGACCTGGTTCCAACTTATTTAAAGTTTTTTTCCCTTGACACTTTTGGTACTACTCCTGGTTCTGATTCCAGGTTATGCAAGACTACACACCTGCCTTGTTCTTTAGATACCATAACTTCAACTTGCAGTTCTTTTTCTGGCCCTTACTCTCCCTGCACCTGACTGTGCTCGTGCCTCATTTTCTGGTTAGTCTGCCTGGTACCATACAGTAAGTGTCACGGCCTGCGCCGCTCCCCGGCCCGCGGGCCGCGGCGCATCCGTGGTCCCCCCTCCCGTTGGCTCACGCGGTTCGTTTGCGCCGCGGCCGCTGATATGACGAGACCGGTCGGGCAGGCGTCTTGCCAGTGGACTTACCTGACAGCGGCGCTCTGTGCCGTCCCGCGCCTCTGCCGCCAGCGGCGCGCGGCCTTGTCCAAGCCGCGCGGCGCGCGCTGTTCCTGGGATCTCTAAGGCCAGCGCCCTGATTATTGGATAATTGCCAGGCGCTCCCCTACTTTAAGGATACGTCCCCACTATCACTCCTTGCTGATCTATGATGCCCCGTGCCCTAGAGAAAGCGATTCCAAATGCATACCCTCACCTTAACCGTGTAAAAAGACCCTTGCTACGTTTCTCAACTCCCGAACCTCTGCCGCCTGCCCTAGCCTTCCTCCTGTCCTACGACCGTCGAACCTCTACCACCTTTCCTGACCTTCTGCCTTGCCCACGACTACGATTCTCGGTTTTTTACTCTACGATTCTGGGAGATAGGCGCCACTGTTCAAGGTCGAGCCTCGTCTGTCCACCTGCAACAAGTAGCGCGGGGCGGGTCAGGGGGGGGGTGGGACGACGCTAGGTTTACGCAGTCACGCGCTGATGTCATGCGGAGAGTCTGGGCGGCTAGTCCGCTGATAGTCGGGCGTGCCTCAGTGATGAACCGCCGTGGAGTGTGTCTAGCATAGATTCCGTTCCGATAGTGCGAGGTGTGGGCTTGGGAGCTACAGCGCGTAGCGCGAGATGCGGGTGTGTGGGAGTCAGTGGACTGTCGGCCTGCGCGCCACGGCGCGCAGGTACCCATTTATGGATCGCAGCCATGGATCGGCCTTGGCCACGTGAGGTCGTATAGTGCCAGTATCTGTGCGGCGAAGTCACGAGCGTGTGGCTGGGCTAGCTTACAACTGATTGTTGATGCTCAGGCAGCAATCGCAGCGCAATTCGTTCAGCAAGGGCAAGTTCATGTCGATTATGTGCCAGTCTCAGCCTCGCATGTGAAGTCGGTCAAGGCTGGCGCTGGTGTGCATGCCCGCATACGCGATTTCTTCCGCCTCCGTCCTGTGGCTGCCCGTCTCTCTGGCATTATGATCCGTGTATTGGCCCACCGGGATGGACCCAAGCTTCGCCTCCCTCGAACCCGCGAGCCAGCGTTTTATGCTGGGTATCCCAAGCTGCTGCCGGGGTTTCAATAACTCAGTGCTTCCAATGCAACGTAGCTGATGGCGGATCATTTCCCTGCGAGGAGTTCCAAAGAGGGCTTATTTTGTGGTGTGAGTCTACTTCCCGGAAGGCTCTGGCTTGGGGCAACCCCCCTCTGGTACAGGAACGACCCGTGTACTGCGGACCTACAGACCTTCCTCCAGGAAATTCCGCACCGTCTTCGAGGATCCGGCGCGTGCTTCCTCCGCCGAGACCGCCTCTTAGCCTTCGTCAGGGCGAATCTTCTGTGGTGACTATCGTTTCAATTCCGTACGCCTGGCTTCGGAGCTCGCATGGACATGCCGCCTCTGCGCTACCTTCAAAAAGGGTCTGTCCAGCATGTAAAAAGACGCTTTTGGCAGCAAGAGAAACTCCCTTCCACCCTGAACGAGTTAATTCTACCTTGCCACCCGCATCGATATATAGGTATTCGCTGAGAGGCAGGAGGAGCTTTGCCAAGAAAGAGATGCTGCTCCCCTCGTCGGCGGTTCTCACCTGGCTCCTGTGTCCAGCCTCTCTCCATCTCTTCACCGCCTCACAGCCGCAGAGGGGAACCTATGCAGAGTGGACCGGCCCCTCTTAACAGAGCAAGAACGAACCGTCGTCGTACCAGAAAAGCATGCCTCTATTGCGCCAACCCCCCCACTTCCGCAGAAGTTGCCCCCTTCGTCCTCAGCCTCCGGAACGCTCCTCACCTAGGTGCCGTGAGGGAGAGCGTCCTAGTGCAGTTTTCCTCCTCTCACGTTGTATGATGTCCTGTTGCAGGTGACTTCTGATGAGCGGGTCCTGCGTTCCGAGAGTTCTGCCTCTTCCTGGATCGGGGTCTTGCCGGGAACTTCATCTTAGCCTCGCTACAGGTACACCGGTACCACATACTCTTTATTCCGGCCTGGGGAAAGCCGCTGCTATCTCCCGGTCAGTGGGGAGCTCCTCACTGATCCCCATCTCCCGTAATACTCAACCCCGCCGGTGTCCTCTCCGTGTGGGGGCCTACATAAAGAGAAAATAGGTTTCCAGTCCTGTCCGTGCTTCCTCGGCGATCCTCTATGCTCGACCCTGCTGCAAAGTCACGCCCCTACGCTCGAGTTGGAAGACAGGCGAAGTCCTCGTTGGGGACCGGGACATGCCAAACGATTGCTGAGTACCACGCCCGTGTCTACCACTTCTGCCCATCCCGCCTGTCATGCCGTTACAGGCCTGCCGGCCGAGTACCAGGATTTTGGCGATGTGTTTCTCCGAGAAACAGCTGAGAAGCTACCACCACACGTCCATATGACTGGTCCCATAACCTCCCTTCCCGGATAAACAAGTCCTCCGACGAGGTCGTGTCTACCTCTGGCCTCTGTGCCCGAGACTCAGCCATGTTCGGCTTACATACAGGAGAATTTGGCTAAAGGATTCACGCAAGTCTCCTCCGCCCGCCGGGCTGGTTTTTTTTTTGTCCAGAAAACAAAGACGGTCCCTCTGTCGGCCGTGAAAAGTATTACATGGGGGCTACACAAGACACTGTGAAACAAACAGAATACCCTCTACCCCTGATTATCGGAGCTCTTTGATCGTCTTCGTGAGAGCCAAGTGTGTTTTCTAAATTGGACCAGCGCCGTGCCTATTACGCTCGTCAGTCAATTTCGTGAGGGGGACGATGGAGAAACAGCCTTCAACCACCCGAGACGGCCATTTCGAGTGATCTCGTAATGCTTTATGGAGCTATGCAACGCCCCAGCCGTATTCCCAGTATTTCGTCAATGACGTATTCAGAGACTTTGCTGTACACCTGCGTCATAGTGTACCTGGACGATATTCCTGATTTTTTCTCCTGACGCACAGACTCATCGGGTACAAGTAACCCAGGTCCTGCACGCCTGCGGACAATCGACTGATATGCCAAGCTGGAGAAGTGTCTGTTTCCTGACCGTCCAGCCTTCCTTTTCCTGGGGTACATAGTCTCCCGACCGGTGGATCTGCAGATGGACCAGCTAAGCTTGTCCGCGATCCTGCAGTGGCCACGCCCTGTCGG
This sequence comes from Phyllomedusa bahiana, assembly GCA_025379985.1. Taxonomy (NCBI): domain Eukaryota; kingdom Metazoa; phylum Chordata; class Amphibia; order Anura; family Hylidae; genus Phyllomedusa; species Phyllomedusa bahiana. The sequence continues at coordinate 25,575 of JAODAL010005566.1, read as the reverse complement.
GCTTCGGAGGCGATTCAACGCTTCTTGGGCTGGGATCGCCAATCTATTACCGCAGTTTACCCCCATTCTCTCCGCTGGTGGCTCCCATCGTGGCCCTCACACCCGGAAGAATGCCAACCCAAATGTTTGAGTCCCGCGTTCGCTGAGGAAGCATTCTCCAACTGGAAGTCAGCTGTTTTCCTTTCTGCACCTATCCTGTTTCGTCCATGATCCGGATAGGCCCTTTAGCCTGAAGTCTGGATGCCTCGTCCGTGGATCAGCAGGGCGGTCCCTGAATCAGAAGGGCCCTAAAGGCAAGACGTCTCTCGTCGGTTTTCTCTCCAGGACCTTCTCGCGCGGCTGAACTAGCAACTACACCATAGAGATCAAAGGAACTGCTGAGGCCATCAGAATAGGGCACTAGAGGAGTGGCGACATATGCTGAGGGGGCCCGTCACCCATTCGACGTCTTCACGGACCACAAGAATCTTCAGTACCTCCAGACGGCCAAAACACATATTCTTAATTTGGGAAAAGGAGAAACAACAAACGTCTGAATCCTCTCAGGCCAGTTGGTCCCTCTATTTTATTATCTCTCGCTTAAACTTCAGGGATTACAACTTCCGGATCTCTCATCTACATAGAAACGTCAAGGCCTGAGCCTCTCTCCCGAGCCTCTGACGTCACTGGAGATAGAACCCTGTGGTCCCAGCACATCATGCTCCCGAACGGCTGTACCACGTTGGCTCCGGTGAGGACCTTTCGGAGGGTACCACCTAGTCAAAACCTACGTCGTCCTGCGCATCAAGACGGAGAATTCTGGAGTGGGATGGCGATAGTTCTCTTCTGCTGGTCACCCCCGGCCATCTCACGAGAAGTCCCACGCACATCTACGGCGCTACTGGTGGCCGACCCCTTAGCCCCATGACGTCCAAGACACTTTGTTCTCGCCTGTGACCCATGTTACCCGGAACAAGGTTCCACGTAGCCATAGGCCCTCGGGCCTCTTAGTCCCTCTGCCCATCCCAGAGTCTCCATTGACACACATCGGCATGGAGAGCTTCATTACGGACCTTCCGCCCTCTTCTGGAATTCCTGTCATCTGGGTGGTCACGGATAGATTCTCTAAACATCTGTCCCACTTCGTGCCAACTTCCTCGGGTCTTCCTCGGCTCCTCAACTGGCGGACATTTCTTCCACCATATTTATCGTCTGCATGGATTAACCTTCGCATATCGACTGTCTAGATCGGGTGTCCAATTTGTCTCCAAGTTTTGCGGGCCCTGTGTTTCTCGCTTACAAGTTAAATTGGACTTTCTTCTGCCCCTCCCTTCCCCAGACGAATGGTCGGAAGTGGTTAGGTGAATCGAGATAATTGGCGAATACCTGCGCCACCTTCGTAGTCCGCCGTCAGGACAACGGGCCCGAGCTGCTCCATGGGCTGAATTCTCCTACAACCATCCGGAACTCTGAATATTCTACAGGCGTTTCTCCATTCCTGTTGGTCTACGGTCGTCACCACGCCCCTGCCCCGGCCCCTTGGCTATGACTTCCGACTAGGTTCCCGCTGTGGACAACCAAGGTGGCTTGGACATTAAGACCATTTTTGGCCGGGAGACCCACCTTGCCTTAACCCGGGCCTCTAACCCCCATGAAGACCCAGGCCGACAAGAGAAGGAGTGCCGCCGCCCCACTTTCCAGCCAGGAGATAAGGTGTGGCTCTCTGCCAGACACGACCCTCAAGGTCCCCAGCTACAAATTGGTCACGATTTCTTAGGGGCCTTTTAGAGTAGCTCGTCAGATATACCAGTTGTGCTACAACTCTGCCTAACCCCCTTCTCTCTTAAGGATTCTAACGCTTCCACGTCTCCCTCCTTAACCTCAGGTCCTAACCGATTCTCCCAGAGGAGCGCTGCCTCCATCTCCTTGCTAGAATCTCCTGATGTCTTTGAAGTTAAGGACATCTCTAGACCTGAGAGTCTTCAGGGGTAAGGCGATTTTTTTCTTGTTGATTGGGAAGGGGCTTCGGCCCGAAGAGGAGGTCCTAGGTAACCGAGTCAATATCCAGGTAAACCCGGACCTTATTCTGAAACATTTCTCAGCCTAAAAAGATAAGGGGTGAGACTCTAATGGGGGGGAACGTGAGTTCTCGGCCTGCGACCGCTCCCTGCCGCGGATGCCGCCGGGCGCATCGGTGCGTCCCCCTCCCGGGTGCTCACCGTATAGGGTCGGGTGCCACCGCTGGCCGCGGACGAGCCGGGGGGCTGCGTCTGCCGTGTGACTTACCTGACGCGCTCGCTGTGCCGCCCGCCCCTCTGCCGGCCGCGGCAGCAGCTCCCGGCCCCAACCCGACCTCGTTGCCTGTGTCCTAATAGGCGCGCACGCCGCGTTCCCGGGGATTTCAAGGGGCGCAGCGCCTGATTATTGGATAATTGCCAGGCTGCTTCCCACTAAGGATACGTCCCACTATCACTCCTTGCTGGATCTATGATGTCCCCCGTAGCCCTAGAAGAAAGCGTTCCAAAGCAAACTCTCGTCTTACCGTTGTAAAAGACCCCTCTACGTTTTCTCAACCCGAACCTCTTGCCGCCTGCCCTGACCCTTCCTGCCTGTCTCTCACCTCGAACCTCTACCGCCTGCCCCTGACCTTCTGCTGCCCAACGACTACGATTCTCGGACTACGATTCTGTACCACGCTGCACCTCAGCTGACACCGCAAGCAAGTCACCGTCAGGGGAGGACGACCTGGTAATCCTCACGCCGCAGCAAGTCCCCACTACCCGCTTTGCGGCGGCTCTGGGTGAAAACCGGGGGCTAACTTAGATCCGTTCCCTGCGTGGCTTTACTATCATCGCTTGCGGTGGTCCAGTGGATCCACTACCCAGCCGTTACAGTAAGTAGTATGATTGAAAAAAGACACATGTCCATCAAGTTCAACCAAGGGTAGGGAAATATGTAGATGAAGGAAGGGGAATAGGACAATTTTAAGCTTTGTTTTCCTTATTGATAAAGACTTTGGAACCAATGAATCAATCTGCCCTAAGGAAGATTTCATTACTGATCCCAAAATTGTCACTAGATTTGAATTAGACATTTTATACGGCTACATCATTATTAATATTATGTAGTTGTTAGTAGTAATCGAAGCCTCACCTGTATCTGTTGTAAGGGCTTCTCTGGATATTGATTTTTATTTTCTTCAGACAAGGGGAGTGCCCTACATGAGTCAGGGCTCCCCATATCTGTCTTTTCTCAAGACTAAATAAGTTTAATTCCACAGCCACTGAAGAGTTTAGCTTACCTGTTTCCCCTATGCTACGCTCTCCACCTCTTGCTCCTCCTTGGCACGCTGCATCCCTCATCTGCACTCCTCATCTTAACCAGAGGCACATACGTGGCAATTTAAAGCATTAGCGCTCACTATGTCCTCGCCCTCTGTCCAATCACTGGTTTTTGTTGGAGGTAGAAACCTAGGAGTTCCCTTTTATCCGAGTCCAAGTCCACTTGCAGGGATTGAGGGTGAAGACCAGTGGCTACTTAAACTCCACTCCTGGCTAGGCCTTGTGGTTGACATAGAGGGTCCACTTCTGTCTGTGACAATATTAAACACATTGGCACAGAAATTACTGCGTTCTTTAAGAACCCTTGGGTGTAAGACATCTGGTCTCGGAGCCTTGTTCATATTTCGTTTAACATGGCTTGGACCAGTTCTACACTCAGCCAATTTATGTCAGTTAATGTATTAACAGTACTTGCACTACCTACATCTTTCCATCGTTCTGATTGTGTCTGTATCTGCTAGTTGCTCCTGTGTCTATGTCTTTCTGTTCTGCTTTAGTGTCAACATATTCATTGTTCCAGCTACACTCCAAGTCTACAGTACATTGACATTTAGATCAATGAATGGGAGAGCAAGCTGGGTTTTTATCACAAACTTTCAGAAGATAATTGGAAACAGCTACATAATAACAGTGCTCAGAGTCAGGAAGAGTTTACTGTCAGTTTGCTAGTGCAGAAGGGTGCGAAAGCTAAGAAAAAATAAACGAAAAAGACAAGAAAGGGATTAAGGCTAGCTATACACCACGTTTTTGGTGTTACATTTAGCGTCTATGTGGCAAAAGCTCCCGATGTATGTGCTAAACACATACATAGGAGGAACTGGCCAGATGGAGGCCAAATGTGTGTCCTTTTGGCCTCTGTTTGGTATGTATAAGTCTATATACTGCAAACGTACCAGAGCCTACTCTATTCTGTACAATGGCATTCAGAGATTAAGTAAACTTTTTTTTTTTCAATGAGAACTATAGGTGACACATGCTTCTTCTTGGTGTCCATCATGTTGTACATTAAACGGAAGTCAGAAACTTGATATGATCCTAGCCTAACATAAATAGGCCGCCAGAATCAAATGGCATCCTGCAAGCAGGGGAGAGGTGAGTAAGAGAAAAGAAAAGAAACAGAACATAGGAGAAAATTGAATAAGCTACCCTGATTGACTTCAGTCTAATATCTTCTGACAGCTTGATAAAGGGTTAGATAGTTGCCTGAAGCATTGCTTATATTCATGCTGATGTACAAAAGGGATAACAGAGGTTTTCGCACCACAATGTTTCACAAGCATTTAACACTCTGTCTCCTAATGCTGTGCGTGGTTCTATAGCAGTGTTTGCATATTCAGTTACTATCTGAGACCTTACACAGGTGCAGGAGATGTGATCTCTCTTCAGTAAACACAAGATAAATGTTCTGAGGACTGAAAACATTGGCTGTATCTGTAATCTTGTTCCAGATTAGTTTTGCTCCAGAATGAGGAAGTGAGCTCAGTCCCTCCATGGGGTGACGTCACTCCCTGCTCTATGCTCTCCTCTCTAATGAGATAACAGAGTTATGGTCAGGTTACCACAGAAACCTAAGTGCAATCAGAGCACAAAATGTTTCTTATCTCATGACTAAAGTAAAATCTATTGACCAATGTATTTAGAAAAAGATTTCCTTTTTTTTTTCCCTTCTGAGAAGAAAAATTTTGTAGTTGAAAAACCCTGCCACCTTTTCTACACACCTGGGTAGTTTTTACTTGGGGGATATAAATAACACTCCCCGCCACTTTTTGGGTACACTGTCCAATGCCTTTAAAACATTTAAATTTTCAAATAGCCAATCACGGGGAACTCGGTGCTTTTAGGCATTTAAATGGTCAAACAATCCCCTGCAGTTCAAAGGGGCTCAGTTGGGGAAAAAAGGTGATTTGAGTGTTTGACGGCAGGTTGTTGGTCCCCAAAAGGGCTGGTCTGAGTATTTCAGAAATGCTGATTCCGGGGTTTTCACGCACAACCCACTCTGGGTTTACATAGAAGGGCCAAAAAGAAAAAAGATCCATGAGCGGCAGTCCTGTGGGGGGAAAATTTCCCTTTGTTGAGCCAGAGGTAAAGGAGATGGGCAGACTGGTTCGATGATGAAAGGCAACAGTGACTCAAATAGCCACCGTTAAACCAAGGTGGGCAGAGACATCTCTAAACGCACGTCGGCAAACTTTGAGGAGAGGGGTACAGCAGAGAACCACACGGGTGCCCTCCTTTCAGCTAAGAACAGGAAACTGAGGCTCCAATTTCCCCAAGCCATCGAAATTGGACGTAGAAATTAAAAACGTTGCCTGGTCGGCGAGTCTTTTTTCTGCTGCAAAATTTCGGATGGGGGTCAAAATTTGGGCGTCAACAACTTAAAGATGGATCATCCTCCCTTTTATATCAAGGGTTGGGTGGTGGGGGGGGTGTCAGGGTGGGGGGAATTTTTTCTTGGCATTTTTTTGGGGGCCCTTGGTACCAATTGAGCATCGTTGCAACACCTTGTGGATTACCCACAAAGATTGAGGCATTTTCTGAAGCAAGGGGGTCCAACCCGTTACTAGATGGTGTACCTAATAAGGGCCCCCGGGTGAGTGAAAAGTACATGAAATAAATATGAGTTTAAATATTGAAAGCTTCCACTCACTTTTAGATGGGCTCTGGGGATCGCGCCCAATGAAGACAGGGGAACAAACGGTTAAGCTTTTCCGAGGGGCCCTCCCGGTTTTATTGGCAAACAGGTTACAAAAGAACGTATGCCGATGCAAACCGAAACAAACAAAAAAAAAAAAAAAAAAAAAGCCTGCTCGGCTGGGGGGCTAACAGTGCAGTTCCCTCACTACTTTTTGTCTAGCAAAGGGTCGGTGGTTTTCCTGGGTATCCAATAACAGACCTCTCAGGCCAAACTCCTTGCCCCTGTATGACGACAGGGCTGGTCAGTGACTAGTGAATTTAAAAAAGGCTACCCCAAAATCCGGGTCAGGTGGAAAAAGGGGGAGTAGACACCCACCCAAGCTTTGCCAACCCCCAAACAAAAAGCCATCCCAGGTTTTGGGCTGAAGCGCCATACTCCCCTAGAAAACGTATGTTAACCCCTTATTGGGGGTTAACACCCACAAAACGGCTTCTATTTCACCAACCCAGGTAACCCTTTGGTGAATTTTACCTACTCTCTTTTCCCCCCTGGGTAAGCCGAAATTTTTCCGTGGGATGTACCCCCCTTAAGGACCTTTCCAGCTGTCACCTTTACATAACCCCCCCCCTCGCTCGCCCTTGGGAGGAGCCCTTGTGTTCCCAGGCTTTGGGTCCCACTTTGCGTCCGATGCCTTGCGGGGAACGGGGCATGTCTACACAAAACCTTTAAATTGTAGAGTAGGAACCCCTCATCACTCTGGCATTTTTCCCCCTTATTTTTGTGCCATCCATTTTAGTGGGGAATGGTCGTGCCACCCTAAACCTCTCCCATCAGGTATATTAAAAGATTATTGCCCATTTTAAAGCTAAGCATCTCTTTTCCCGATGGCGTAGTTCTTTTCTGCTCCCATCATTTTTTTGCTTAGGATACCACGGGTGTTCTTCCCCATAAACACGGGGATATTACAGCCCCCGCCCCTTGTTAGAGGCATTCCCTTACCACAATTCTCCTTTGAAATCAGGGGCATTTTTAACACTGGCCTTGCAAGCCCTCTTTCAAATCTGAAACCTTAACCCCTTCCTTGCCCCCATTTCCTTAGTGGTTTTAGCCCTTTGGTGAGGTCTGTAAGGGGGGTGGCCACAAGGCGAAATTTGGCAAAAAACCTTTCAAAATACCGGGCCAACCCAAGAAAGTTTTAAACCTGTTTTTTTGACACCGGTTTGGGGGCCTTTTTTTAATAGCCTCGTTTTTGTCTAGTTGGGGTTTAATGACCCCCCCGACCAATGTTGTACCCCAGTATCACCTTAAAGGCCTTGGTGCTTTTCTTGGGGTTTGGGGTAAACCCTTTCCCCCCCGAAGGGAGTCCGGGACAGCTTAAACCTTACCAGGGGGGGTTTTCCAGTCTAACTGAAATAATACTCATTAAAATGCAGCTGCATATTTTTTGGGGCCGTAGGACAATATCCATAAACCTCTGGAATGGGCCCGGGGGACCGTGGGGCCAAAGGGGGAGCACCACATATTGAAAAAGCGCGGGTGTAAAAAAAGCTTTTTTTCCTGGTGCTTTTGTAAGTGGCCCCCTGCCTAGCCCTTAGTTAGGTCGAGTGGTGATTTTTGGCGGGCCCCAAAATTTTCTATGGCTCATCCACTTTGGATCGGGTATGCATCAAATTTGGACATCTCATTTTTTTCCCTAAAGTCATTTACGGAATTTGGTTTTTTTTTGGAATGAGACGGGGGGGGGTGGGCAACCACTCTGTGACTTTTTCTATAACCCCAGTGAAACATTTTTTCCACCTCTCCGAATGGCCCTTCCTGGGCCCCGGGGCCCGATTGGGGTTAACCTTCTTTTTTACCGGGTTTCCCTCCTTGTCTGCTTTTGACCTGCGTTTACTGGTAATTTTCCAAAAACGTCTCTTTTCTCCCCAATAACTCTTTCACCCTGTACTTTACGTGGCAAGGAGTCTGAGATAGGACCCTCTGGCAGCTCGTGACTAGGGACTTCCCTTAGGCTTTAAAGCAGCCAAGGGTTCTCGCCTTCCCGGGCTTGAGTAAATTAATGTGGGTAGATCTGGAGCGGTTTTTTTCCCCTGGGTGATAAAATCCTATAGTTACTTCACTGACCTTTTTCTCGGACCCCATAAGGACCCCGCCACTTTGCCAAAAATTTCTTTCCGCGTTGGAAAACCGCACCAACAGCGGTCCGGGCTAAAGGACCTTTAAATTTTTTAGACCGGGTTATAAAATCTGGCTTTCGCTTCCCGGCTTTTTGCATATTCTCTCTCCTTTTGGGATCACTGGCAATCCTATTTTTATTTCGGCTATGCTCAAAGCAAATGGTGAGGGTGTGCTCTGTTCCCAGGTCCCCCTTTTCTATATTAATAGCCCCCTGGATGTCACTGTAAAAGGGTTCGAATGGGGGAAATGGGAAAAACCGGAACCTCCTTTTGGGGAAATTTGGATGGAAAAAGGGGCTTTCCCCCCCGTTATTTTTTGCATCCCCTTAATGTCCCCGTTTAAAATTTCAAAAGGCCGTCGTCTGAGGGGGGATATAGAGGTTCTTAGGTGTGAAATATTTTGGAGGGGACACAGCTTTTTGTAATCTTAGACATAAAAAGGGGTTTCCCTGGTCGGTGGGGGGATTTCTTTGGGAATCCCGTTCTGGTGAAAATGGGAAAAGTTTTTCCCCTTTAAAACCCTTAGTGAGGTGTTCCTAGTGGGTGGCTTCCGGGTAACGGGGGGGATAGTCTGCACCCCCAAGATTGTGGTGGCCTCGGCAACTTTTAAAAGGAAGTGGCCCCCCACCATACTCCCTCAACGGCACTTCAAAGATCGGGAGGACTAGTGGGTTTTGGGGGTGTGGCCGTGGGGTATTAATTTGGGATTTTGGGCCGAATGAAAATTCCTTACCTCAATATACCGGGCCATAAAAAATTCGTTTAATGCGCCCTTTTGGGCTTGTCTTTTCCCCCCGAAGGCCACCAGCACATGTGAATGACCCGCTCCAAGACCTGCCACATGTGACTGTGGCACCACAATTTTTTCTACACCTCGTTGGGGTCTTCTTTACCCCCATAAAGGAGATTATCCCGCATGCAAAAAGTGGATACCCCCAAAATTTTTGTCAGGTTTCTTGCTGACCCCATTTTAAACTTTGACATTCCGCCAGGCGTTTTCTAACTTGGGATCCTTTAACTGCTCCGTCCCAAAAGTTTTCCTCAATTAAAAAAAATTTATTTCTGGGGGATTTTCCTCTGAATCCCTGCCAGGGCCATTTTAAAGGGGGAAATATAGAACCCCTTTAAACCCCTTTTTTCCGGACTTTGCAGGTTCACAAATTTTGACCAGTTTTTACACCTTGGCCTTTCTTATTTTCCCATACATTCCAAAATAAAGGGAAAATTCCCGGCCCAATATACATGGTGGGGATTAAGTCCCTTTCAAACACCGACTTATGATTAACGGGCCCACAGGGAGTTTTTAACGGAGACTCGGGATGGGGGTGTCTTTATGTCCCATGTATACAGACCCCCCGGGAAGGGGGTTTGGGTTTACCCGGATCCATAAATGGGAGGACTAGTGTCACAGACCCCAGAAGTCCTTTAAAGGCCCCACGAACGGCCCCCTACCCGGCTGGAACACACTGACGCTCGCTGTATTTTTTTTGGGCAGCATATACAGGGCCCGGCAAAATAAAACCTGCGCCTCCCAACGCACATTCCATGGGTTCGGTAATCTGGGAAATTGGGGGCCCCATGTCCCAGTTCCTGGCAGTGCCCGCAGACTACCTGGCCCCGGGCCCGGTAATTTTTCCTTCTTTGGATTTGGAACGTTTACCGAAATTCCGGAAACGTGCCCCCCCCCCCATAGCATGATGTTCTCCCCCCTTTAATAAAGGAACAGTCTTACCGTAACCGGTTTTTTCGATTCCCGGGCCATGCAGGGCCTGGGAAGTCCCGTGGCCGTAAACCTCTCCACGATGGCACCAAATCGTCCAACTTTTGGTCAGGAAACCCCAAGCGCGCGTAACCTCACCGGCAAGGCACGGACAAAACGATCACCTGAAACCCGTTTCCCCTCTTGGGCGGGTAAAACCCTCCGGTTGTAGCCCCCTTCTTGTAAAGGTGGTAAGGTCGTACATCTGGCACCCGCTGGTTTTTTCGGTGTCGTTCTCCCGGTGGGAAACTCGCTGAGCATGAAACCCCCAAAGTAACGCCAAGCCGGGCCAAAATATCTCCTCCTTTGCCCCTTGTTTCACCCGGGGCCTGGACTCGCAGGTTTAAAGTAGGCCCTTCTGGGGGTTTACCCGCAGGGGGGGGATACGTAGCCCACTGTCCTGGGGTAGTGCGCCCCCTCCGTCCCCTTTAAAGGTAAACCCGGTAGGCCTAACGCGTCCCCCGCGTCATTTTTGTACGCTCGTTGACAGCTGACGGGGGGGACTCAACCCCTGAGATGCCCCTTTGGGCTCCGGTTAAGGCTTGCAGAGTCTGGTCTCATGCCGTTTAGGCTGGTCCTGGGCACCGCAGAGCAGACATTGGTTTTTGTGGGCCTTTACTGCTTCCCTGCACCGTTTTTGTTGTGCACTGGCTTCCCTTTGTGCATAAAACCATTGTTTGGGGGTGGAGGGTTTTATGGATTTTAATTTTAACACTCGTCCATTTTTGCGGTTTCGTCCTGCAGTGTGTACAGGTTTAACCAAGGGGCAGGGTTTGCCCGCTCCTCTGTCCCCGTCTTTTAAAGTGCCCGTTGCATCCTCCACCATGTGTAAGTTTCCACTCACGTTTAGATGCGGCTCTGGGGATCGCAGTCCAATGAAGACAGAGACACAGACAGGTTGAAGCTTGTTCCAGCACGGGTCCTCCCGTGTTTTATTGGCACAACAGGTTGACACAAAGAACGTATGCCAGATGCAAACCGAATAACAAACAAACAAAACAAACGCCTGCTCGGCTGAGTGCTGGCTAGACAGTGCAGTTCCCTCACTACACTTGTCTAGCAAACGGTCTAGGTGAGTTCCTGGGTACTCCAAGTCAGACAGACCTCTCAGGCCAAACTCCTTGACCTGTATGACAGACAGGTCTGGTCAGCTGATTAGCTGACTTATAACGGCTAGCCCCAAATCCTGGTCAGGTGGAACAAGGGGAGTAGACACCCACCCAACGCTTCTCCTACTCCCAGTAGAAGCCATCCCAGGTGTTGGCTGAAGCAGCCATACTACCTAGAAAACGTATGTTAACCCCTTATTGAGGGTAACTCCCCACAAACTACATGGCTTCTATTTCACCAAGGCCAGGTAACCTTGGTGACATGTTACCTACTCTCTTTTCCTGGCGTAAGCCAGAAATCTCGCTGGGATGTACACACCATTAAGGACCTTCCCAGCTGTCACCTTACAATATATATTTCATATGTATTTCATGTACTATGTATATTTATATCTAGAGATTGGCGAATTGATTCTAATGAAGTGGAGTTCGTTTAGAATTTCAGGAAAACTTTGGTTCTGAACGAAGTCGAAGTTTGGGGTACTTCGCGTGAACGAAGTGTGCTTTTGATTGATAAAATGGCTGCGAGCATATGGCGTTACATGGGGCAAAAAACTCTGGGAGGAAGAAGGGCATAGCCTGCATGACATGTGCAGAGATGAAGCCAATCAGAGACCGACGGGATTCTGTGACGTCACCGCACTATATAAGTCCGGGCGCGACGCTGAGAGCTCATACCGCTCTCACTGTACTGATCAGGGAAGGTGCTGCCGCGGCTGCTTATGATAGCTGATACTAAAGAATTCATTTTTATACAGCGATTTTTAGGGGGTGTCTCATCTTGTCTCAGAGACTGCTTCTCTTAACGTTCTATTTCTGATTTTTTGGGGTATTGGATCTGAAGTCCAGTGTGTGTCCAGTGCAGCTGCATATACATGTTAATGCTATCTGCTCACAGCACATTGCATATCCAAGGGTGATCTAAGCCTGTTCCTGTTGTATTCATTTAAAGAAACAGCGTTTTTACAATACAAATACCACTTCATTTTTGGCTGCTCAATTCTTTTGCGCAATTTACATCCAGGGGTTATTAAGCGTTGTTTGTGCTGTGGTGACTATAAGAAAACGTTTATTTCACCGCCAAAAAAGACATTTTTCCTGTAGCATAATTCCAAGCGAAGGTTAATTACAAGTTTTCCTCTTGTTGTGTAGCGTAGAAAACACGCCATTGTAAAACGCTACAAAGCTCGTAGTTTTTTGTTTCTCTATTCTTTTGAGAAAATTACATCCAAGGGTTAATTAAGAGTTGTTCTGCTGCTGTGGTGACTAAAGAAAACGTTTATTTCACCGCCAAAAAAGACATTTTTTTCCTGTAGCATAATTCACAAGCGAAGGTTATTTACAAGTTTTACTCTTGTTGTGTAGCGTAGAAAACACGCCATTGTAACACGCTACAAAGCTCGTAGTTTTTGGTTGCTCAATTCTTTTGCGCAATTTACATCCAGGGGTTAATTAAGCCTTGTTCTGCTGCTGTGGTGACTAAAAGAAAACATTTATTTAACCACCAAAAAAGACATTTTTCCTGTAGCATAATTCACAAGCGAAGGTTAATTACAAGTTTTGTTGTGTATCGTAGAAAACACGCCATTTTAACACGCTACAAAGCTCGTAGTTTTTGGTTGCTCAATTCTTTTGCGCAATTTACATCCAGGGATTAATTAAGCGTTGTTCTGCTGCTGTGGTGACTAAAAGAAAACGTTTATTTCACCGCCAAAAAAGACATTTTTCCTGTAGCATAATTCAGAAGCGAAGGTTAATTACAAGTTTTAACTCTTGTTGTGTAGCGTAAAATACACGCCATTGTAACACGCTACAAAACTGGTAGTTTTTGGCTGCTTAATTCTTTTGCGCAATTTACATCCAAGGGTTAACTAAGTATTTTTCTGCAGGTGTACTCAGTAAAAGAAACTTTGTTTTCCACCGCCACAGAATAAATCTGTAGCATAATTCATATCCGAAGGTTAATTAAGCCTGTTTGTGCTTTTATATTCAGTAAAATACACAGAGTTTTTTAAATGGCACATACAAGTAAATTTTTCCTGCCCATTTGTGGAGCGCAATTTATATCACAAGGGTTACCAAGTTGTTACTGGGTTCATTTGGAGTCAAATTACAGGCGTGTGTATTTATCATATACAGATATCTTCATCAAACAGTGTCTGTACATTTAGAACAAACAGTATGTCAGACAGAGAGGTGGCAGGCTCTTCACCTGCGAGTGGCAGAGGCACAAACATTCCAGGCCCAGGTCGCAGCACAGCAAGGGGACGTCGCAGCAGGAGTCACTCAGTGAGGCCACAACTGCTGCTGTCATCTAGCGACCGTGTGTTGTTCAGCAACCCAATGGTTCTTGATTGGTTGACATCCACTTCCTCCCAGATGACATCTGAAAACCCCAGCCAAGAGTCGGTGGGAACGTCAAACACAACCCTTAGTTGGCATGGCCCGGGAGTGGGTCAGCGGCCCTCACCTGTCCTCAACCCGCCTCTGTCCTATCCAGTTCACTCAGCCAGAGATCTACTATGTGGTCTGGGCTCAGCGCCACTATATAGCTAGGATGAACAATTTGAGGAGGGCAGTCAGCAGCTACTTGGCAGCGAAGAAATGGGGCCAATATCCCCTGCTTCTTGCAGTAGGCGGCAAAGTATAGATGTGGAGATTGGCATGGGAGGTCATGTTGTGAGGGGTCAGCCTTTGCATACCAAGACCGGTGATGAGGACAGCAGTGACGATGAAACACAAAGAGACGATGATGTAGCCGACCGCACTTGGGAGCCGGGTGAGGCAAGGGCTTCACCATCGTCAGGAGAAGAGGGCGTCAGCTTGGATCAGGCAGCGGCGAAACCAGCAAGTGGGTTGTGTGGCCGTGAGTCAGCAGGGTAGCAGCAGTGTGAGGTCGGGAGCCAAGCGGCCACAGGGTAAAAAACCCGCTTCGCAGGTCCAAGAAAGTAGCGGCACAGAGGCTCAGCGAGGCAGCGGCGGTATTAGTCACTCAGTGCGGAGCGTTGGCGGTAAAATCTGATACTCGGCGGTGTGGCAGTTCTTTGCTAAGACACCGGAGGAGTCGAATATGGGTATATATAGAATCTGTGGGCAGAAAGTGAAGCGTGGCCAGGGAGCTAACGTTGGCACCACGGCCCTGCGTCAACACATGCATCGTCACCATCCGGTGGCCTGGGAGAAACGTGGCTCAGATGTGATGGTCCATCCTGCCGCCGCAGCAACAGCAGCAGCAGCGCCCAGTGGCACGCATGCCATTGCAGCCAGTCAAGGCTCCAACACCTCTGCAGAAGGGAGCTGTTTATCTTTGCCATAATCTCCCGGTCCAGATGCTCCTGCTCCTCGCTAATCATGGCGCCAGCAGTCGTTCAGCAAGGCGATTGCAAAGAGACAACAATATGCGTCCAACCATCCTAAGGTGCAGAAGCTGACCGTGCTCCTGTCCAAGTTGTTGGTACTGCAGTTCCCTCTTTCCAAATGGTGGATTCTGCACCGTTCAGGAAAACTAATGGCTTGTGCCGAGCCGTGATGGAGAGTTTCCAAGCCGTAATTTCTTTTCCAAAAAGGCAGTACCAGCACTTCATAAATATGTAGAACAGAAGGTGGGCCAGTCCTTGAGCTTATCGGTTTGTTCCAAGGTTCACGCAGCTGCGGACGTCTGGAGCTGTAACTACGGTCAGGGCCAGTACATGTCCTTTACGGCCCACTGGGTGAATGTGCTTCCTGCCCAGGCGCACAAACAACTTGGACAGGAGACGCCGCTTTCTCCTCACGTTGTCAAAACTGCGGCTCCTGCGCCAATGTCCGCCTCCTCCACCACCACCACCATCTCAGCCTCCACAAGTACTGCTCCATCATACCACATGTGTAGGGCACAGCGGTGTCACACAGTTCTACACCTGGCTTGCCTCGGCGAACAAAGTCACACAGGGGAGAAACTGCTCCGCGTCATGCAGCAAGAAATCTATGTGTGGCTTTCTCCGCGCCAACTGCATATCGGAACCATGGTGACGGACAATGGGAGGAATATGGTGTCCGTGCTGCACCGAGGAGGGATGGTCCATGTGCCCTGCATGGCGCATGTGTTCAATCTGGTTGTGAAAAGGTTCCTGAAGTCTTCCACCGATCTTCAGACGATTCTGAAAATGGCAGGAAAACTGTGCATGCACGTCATCCATTCCTACAAAGCCAGGAACACCCTCCTCGAGTTGCAGCGGCAGAACGGCCTCCCCAACACTCTGATATGCGATGTTTCCACCCGTTGGAAGTCCAGCCTGCACATGTTGGACCGACTGGATGACCAGAGAAAGGCCATTAACGATTTTTTGATGATCCAGGCGGACAGGAGTACTCCCCTGTGTAACTTTGATGTTAGCCAGTGGCAGCTCATGTGTGACACCTGCCGTTTGTTGAGGCCATTCGAGGAGGCCACGTTATTTGTCAGTCGCCAGGACTACGGGATGAATAGCGTCTTTCCACTGCTTCATGTCCTGGAACAGATGCTGAAAAATCTGTCTGGGCAGGGGACTGGAGACGTGGCGACTACATCTCGCGGCCACATGAGTCTGGTGGGACTGAAATGGAGGAGGAGGAGGACATTGGAGCAGAAGTATTGTCTGGTGAAATGAGTGGATTTCTACCCAGGTGTGACAAGAGAGGAGGAGCAGGAGCAGCTGGAGGAGGTAGATGGAGATGAGGAAGACGAGGCAGATGACCCGCAAGCACCGTGGCAGTATACAGTGGAGATGGAGGCAGGGAGCCCTCGGAGTCACTTGTGCAGATGGCCCGCAACATGCTGATTTGCCTGGCTAGTGACAGCCGAATATTCAGCATCCGGCAGAGGGATGACTTCTGGCTCTCCACCCTAATGGACCTCGCTACCGGTCCAAAATGGGAGCCTTTTTCCCAGCTATTGAGAGGGAGGACAAACTCAAATACTATAGGGAAATATCCTGAAGTCAGTTGGCCGCTGCCTATGTGCGGCATCGTCCCTCCTCTGACAGGTCTGAACGGGGGGGTTCTTCAGCGCTCACGTACTACTGCCGCGACTGCCGGGGGAAGATGGAGGGATAGGAGCAGTACCAGTTCCATCAGCAGCAACCTAAGTCTGGAGTCGCTGATGAGCAGCTTCCTTCACCCACCTAGTGAGGAGGGTAGTCGCCAGCAGCAGCAGCAGGACCTGGAGCAGACCCTGAACCAACAGGTGGTGGCCTACTTGGACAGCACTCTGCCACCCCAGTTAGAAGATCTGCTGGATTACTGGGCAGCCAAACTGGATGTGTGGCCGCAACTTGCCGAGTTTGCAGTGGAGAAGCTGTCCTGCCCGGCCATTAGTGTGGCGTCAGAGCGGGTGTTCAGTGCAGCGGGGGCCATCGTTACCCCAAGGAGAACCCGCTTGTCCACGGGAAATGTGGAACGACTGACCTTTGTCAAGATGAATCAGGCGTGGATCGGCCAGCATTTCCACACACCAATGCCTTAGGCGTCAGACTACATCAGCCATGACGCCTCACCCAAACTGTGAGAAGTGAGTCTGGATTCAAACTACCTGCCACTATTCTGATGCCGCCACCCGCTTGATGCCACACATCTGCTGACAGTTTCTCTATCAGCCAACAACCATCTTTACCAGGGACTGGTATTGCCACCCGCCTCCACACTCTGTCATTGTGCCACTTTATGACTTCATGCTGCTGCTGCTGTTGCTGGTGCCATGACATCCACACTGTGTAATTGTGCCACTCTCTGACCTCATGCTGTTGCTCCTGCCGCCGTCACCTCCACTCTCTGTCATTGTGCCACTCTGTGGCCTACCCCCGTTTTTGCCACCTCCAGAATGTCATTGTGCCACTGTCTGACCTCATGCTGCTGCTGCTGCTGTGACCTCCACTCTCTGTCATTGTGCCACTCTGTGGCCTACTACTGTTTTGCCACCTCCAGAATGTCTTTGTGCCACTGCCTGACCTCATGCTGCTGCCACCGACACCTCCACTCTCTGTCATTGTGCCACTCTGTGGCCTACTACTGTTTTGCCACCTCCAGAAAGTCATTGTGCCACTGTCTGACCTCATGCTGCTGCTGTCGTTGCCTCCACACTGTGTCATTGTGCCGATCTGTGGCCTACTCCAGTTTTTGCCACCTCCAGAATGTCATTGTGCCACTGTCTGACCTCATGCTGCTGTTGCTGTGACCTCCACTCTCTGTCATTGTGCCACTCTGTGGCCTACTACTGTTATGCCACCTGCAGAATGTCATTGTGCCACTGCCTGACCTCATGCTGCTGCACTGGCTGCTGACGTGCCCTCCACACTGTGTCATTGTGCCACTCTCTGACCTCATGCTGCTGCCGCCGTCACCTCCACACCCTGTCATTGTGCCACTCTGTGCCCTACAACTGTTTTGCCACCTCCAGAATGTCATTGTGCCACTCTCTGACCTTATGCTGTTGCTCCTGCCGCCGTCACCTCCACTCTCTGTCATTGTGCCACTCTGGTCTACTCCAGTTTTTGCCAACTCCAGAATGTCATTGTTCCACTGTCTGACCTCATGCCTCTGCCACCGTCAACCTCCACTCTCTGTCATTGTGCCATTCTGTGGCCTACTACTGTTTTGCCACCTCCAGAATGTCATTGTGCCACTGTCGAACCTCATGCTGCTGCTGTGGCTGCTGCCATAACCTCCACACTGTGTCATTGTTCCACTCTGTGGCCTATTACTATTTTTGCCACCTCCAGAATGTCATTGTGCCACTGTCTGACCTCATGCTGCTGTGGCTGCCGCCGTCACCTCCACACTCTGTCACTAATGTTGCCACCTGAGCTCTCAGCTTGTTTTTTTCCAGCTTTCGCTGGCATGACTTTATCAGGCAACATTCCCGCTTCAGTTTTTTGGTCAGTTTTGCCCTCTTAAGTGCCCAGGGAATTTTATAGTGAAGCGATTCTAAGAGCGGCGGCAGTCATGTGCATGTCATACTAAAACACAACATTGTATGAAGACCAAACCGAGCTCCATCTGCATATTTAAGCATGGCACAACATTCTACAGCACCCTGCAGGCTATGTTCAGCCTGGAAATAGCTGTTTTTTAAGGTGATTCATCCCGAAGTATTTCAGACCGAAGTTATTTTTGTCGGGAAATTCGGCGAAGTGAGAGAATCGAATTTTTGAGATATTCGCCCATCTCTATTTAGATCCCTTCAAGTAAAAACGTACCCAGGTGTGTAGAAATCGGTGTGCTAGGGTTTTACAACTATAAAAATTAGCTTTCATCATGAAGGGACAATTAAAGGAAATATTTTTCTAAATATATTGGTCAATAGATTTTACTTTAGTAAAATATATATTGTGGCAGAGCGACCGCTGGAAGTAGCATGTTTCTGGTGGGATAGGAACCAGCCATATGAGTTGTCAGCCACACTAAGTGGTTGGAAATTGGTATTAGTTAGTGTGGCTTTTCAGCCGTTCCTGGGTAAGCTCTTATTGGGAGTAGACAATGTGTCGGGTGGGCATCTACTCCCCATGTTCTAGGCCAGGTCTTGGACACATCCCTGGAGACCTATTAAAGGCCTCCTGCGACAGGTGTTTGGGGCGGCGTGGTTACTGCATGGCAGTGTGGAGCAGCAGAGCTGAGGAGATAGCTCTGGCCCCCCAGAGGCTGAAGGTAGCCAATACGGTACAGTAAGCAAACTGTTATGTTTGTGGTGCTGGACAATAGGTACAGACCACAGATAGAGAGGGTCTCTATTTAAGTTAGTGGATAGACGCCTGAGATGTTATGTTTATGGTTTGTTTTGTATGAATGCTGGAGCTGTACCCACTGCTGGGTGAAATAAAGCTGGCTAAGGCCAGATAAAAGAGAAGACGTGTCAGAGTGCCATTTATGAGTGTACCAATACCGTTCTACCAAGGACGGCGATCCAAAGTGCTAATCCTTGGCCCCTAGGATGAATCAAGATGGCGTCTAAATGCAAGTGAGGCGTCACAATATATATATATATATATATTTATTGTGACGCCTCACTTGCGTTTAGACGCCATCTTGATCCGTCCTAGAGGCCAAGGATTAGCTCTCTGGATATATGTATATATATATATTATATATATATATATATATATATATATATATATATATATATATTGTAGGGGATTAGTCCCAATGGCAGGCTTACACAAGCAGGACCACAGTCTATATTTGTGCAAACAACGGGTGCGTTTATTGGCTTGGCATCCGTTTCTCCAACAACCCAAGCAGCAAACAAAAACAAAACAAAAGGCTTACTTCAGCCAACACCCAGGTGTCTCACCACAGTCTTTAGGCGCAACCCCTGGCACCTCTCGCAGGCACAGTCTGTATTGCCCACACGGGCTCTTCACCCTTCCGGCGTGGTGTAAGGCACAGCTCCTTGAAAGGACCTTAGAGCTTCCCTCAGCCTCCAAGGTGGTTACTCTCTGGTAACTAAAAGGGAACTGAACAACACACACAGCTCACCTGATCTCCAGGCTTACATAGGCCATCCTAAACTCCGGCCTGGATCCCGGAGTGGGAGCAGTCATCCCACCCCACTCTTTGACTGCTCCAGTGAAGGCCGACCCAGACTTGCTGCTGCTGCAGCCAAACTAACTTTAAACGTATCGGTGGCCTAATGCCGCTGACACAGAATTATCTGGCCTTCACTCCACCAAAGCCAGGAATTTTGGTGGCACATATCTCCCATCTATCACAAGGCCTTGTGCCTTTCTACAATATATATATATATATATATATATAGAGTAAAAAAAGTCCACGGCACTCCAAAATGCATTCAAGAAATAAGGTAGTTTATTCCTCCATGCTCAAAAGAGCGACGTTTCAGCTCCCTCACAGAGCCTTTGTCAAGCTTTGTCAAGCTCTGTGAGGGAGCTGAAACGTCGCTCTTTTGAGCATGGAGGAATAAACTACCTTATTGCTTGAATGCATTTTGGAGTGCCGTCGACTTTTTTTACTTTGTATTTTGGAACTTCTTGTATCGGAAGCTTTTGCTGCTGGCCCCCTCGTTCGAGTTGGTCAAGTAGTTGGTTGGGGTGCTGTTATTGTTATATTTTATATATATATGTGTGTGTGTGGATGTGTGTGTTTCTGTGTATATCATGTGTATTTCATGTACATATACCAAAGAATAGTTTTTCATCTACCATGTGGCCAAGAACTTATGAGTAGTGTTGAGCGATTATTATCGACAAAGTTGAAATCGGCACAGTTTTTATGTTGATCGAAATTTTTAGATCATGCGATAATTTAGGTTAAAATCTGTGCATCATCTATTAAGATCGCGCCATTTCAGTGCTTCCTGTCATTTTGGCGGCCAGCAAATCAGCTTACAGAATAGAGCAGGGTGAGATGTGTGTGCGACGTCATGACTGGGATGTGTATGGTTGCGATTGGCTGGAAAAATCACATGACCTCGTTTTACATAGAACAGCCATTCCTGTTCATGATCAGTGTCTCTCAGCGTCTCATAGCAGGAGGACGTGCGCTCTGCCTGTGTCCAAACAGCTGAGCGCAATTACTATATTTCTTCACAGAGAAAGCTAGACTGTTCGATGTGATCCTTACAAGTGAGTTAGATCAGAGATTGGTATATTTGATGTAGTGAGGTAGAGAATTTTAATAAGGCATCTACCGCTGTAAAGTCACGGGGGGGAGCGGGGGGAGGGGGGGGGTGCGGGCGAACACAGGCAAGCTCTATAAAGAATACTGGATAAAGTTCACCAAGACTTAGTGCAGACATTGCACTGCAATTTTGTAGTCAGCACAGGTTGATAGGTGCCAAAAATACCTTTTATTACCCGAATACATTACAGATACGTGTTTTTTCACTTTTGCGCACTACAGCTTTGTTCATTGAGGCACCTTGCACTTAAATGTGAATACAGCAATTTTGTAGTCACCACAGGTGAATTGAAAGGTGCCAAAAAATACCTTTTATTATCCGAATACATTACAGATACGTGTTTTTTCACTTTGGCGCACTTTCAGCTTTGTTCATTGAGGCACCTTGCACTTCAATGTGAATACAGCAATTTTGTAGTCACCACAGGTGAATTGAAAGGTGCCAAAAATACCTTTATTATCCGAATACATTTCAGATACCTGATTTTTTCACTTTTGCGCACTACAGCTTTGTTCATTGAGGCACCTTGCACTTAAATGTGAATACAGCAATTTTGTAGTCACCACAGGTGAATTGATAGGTGCCAAAAAATACCTTTTATTATCCGAATACATTACAGATACGTGTTTTTTCACTTTGGCGCACTACAGCTTTGTTCATTGAGGCACCTTGCACTTAAATGTGAATACAGCAATTTTGTAGTCACCACCGGTGAATTGAAAGGTGCCCCAAAAAAACCCTTTTTTTATTATCCGAATACTTCAGTACGGGGATTTTTTCACTTTTCGCACTACACTTTGTTCATTGAGGCACCTGGCACTTAAATGTCAATACAGAAATTTTTTTGTAGTCAAAAGGTTTAAAATTGTTTTAGGGGGCAAAAAATACCTTTTATTACCAATACATTAAGTTTCTGTTTTTTCACTTTGGCGCACTACGCTTTGTTCATTGAGGCACCTTGCACTAAATGTGAATACAGTATTTTGTAGCCCACCACAGGGAATTGAAAGGTGCCAAAAATCCCTTTTATTACCCCGAATACATTACAGATAGTTTTTTTTTTTCACTTTTGCGCACTACAGCTTGTTCTTTGAGGCACCTTGCCAAAAAGTGAATCAGCAATTTTGTAGTCCCCACAGTGAATTAAAAAATTTCCAAAAAATCCTTTTATTTATCCAATACTTTAAGATACGTGTTTTTTCATTTTGGGGCGCATACAGCTTTGTTATTGGGCACCTTGCACTTAAATGTGAATACAGCAATTTTTAGTCACCACAGTGAATTTTGAAAGGGCCAAAAAAATACCTTTTATTATCCAAACATTACGATACGGTTTTTTTTTTTCACTTTTGCCCCAAAACCTTTTTTTCATTGAGGCCCCTTGCACTTAAATTGAATACAGCAATTTTGTGTCACCACGGGTGAATTAAAAGGGTTCCAAAAAAATACCTTTTATTATCCGAATACATTACGAACTGTTTTTTCACTTTTGCCACTACACTTTGTTCATTGAGGACCTTGCATTTAATGTGAAACAGCAATTTTTTTAGCCCACCACAGGAAAAATTGAAAGGTCCCCAAAAATCCCTTTTATTATCCAAAAAAATTACAGATCTGTTTTTTTTTCATTTTGGGCGCACTACAGTTTTGTTCATTGGGCCCTTCATTTAAAGGGGTAATACAGCAATTTTGTAGTACCAAGGTAATTAAAAGGTGCCAAAAATACCTTTTATTACCGAAAAAATTTACAGATACGTGTTTTTTCATTTTTCCCACTACAGCTTTGTTCATTGAGGCACCTTGCACTTAAATGTGAATAAGAAATTTTTGTAGTCCCACAGGGAAAATTTGATAGGTGCCAAAAAATACCTTTTATTATCCGAATACATTACATTTTCGTGTTTTTTTTCACTTGGCGCACTACATCTTTGTTCATTGAGGCACCTTGCACTTAAATGTGAATACAGCAATTTTGTAGTACCAGAGGTAAATTTGAAAGGGGTGCCAAAAATACCTTTTATTATCCGCAACATTACAGATACATGTTTTTTTTCATTTTTTGCCCCCAAAGTTTTGTTCATTGAGGCACCTTGCACTTAAATGTGAATACACAATTTTGTAGTCCCCCACGGTGAATGGAAAGGTCCCAAAAAAAACCCTTTTATTATCCGAATACTTACAGATACTTTTTTTTTCCCTTTTTTTGCCCAGTCCAGTTTTGTTGATAGACCCAAAATTGCGTAAATTTGAACCCAGAATTGTGTATTACCATGGTGAATTGATGGGTCCCAAAAAAAAACCTTTTATTATCCAATCTTTACAGATACGTTTTTTTCAACTTTGGCACACTACAAGCTTTGTTCATTGAGGCCCTTGCACTTAAATGTGAATACAGCAAATACTACAGGTCCTATTAAAAAAAAAAAATTTTTTTCTAACGACATTTGTTTTTTCACAATTGTCAAGGGGGCTCGGGGGTGAGGGTGCTGTCAGAAAAAGGAATGGTAGGAACTGTTAATGGCCCCATATTCAAAAAGGACTTTTTTTTTTTTTTGTTTTTTTTTTTTTTTTTTTTTTTTTTTTTTTTTTTTTTTTTTTTTTTTTTTTTTTTTTTTTTAAAGACAATTTCCTCCGCCTTGAGTAAAATGAGAAAAAAAAAAAAACAAAAAAGGGGCCCCGGGTTAACAAAGGGCGTTAACCACCAGTATTTCCCAAGTGAAGCCAATTGGGCCGCACCAACGGAGGGGGAAAAACGCTACCCAGGACAGGGAATGTATGTCCAGTAAACTAAAATGGTGGTTGAAAAAAACTCCTTTTCCAGCACTTTTAATCTGGGGTCATGCAGATTTGGGGTCATGCGGGCCCGGGGGCAGGGAAGCCCCAAAGTCCAGTGAAAATAAAATGTTGGTTGAAAAAAACTCCTTTTTCCCGGCCCCTTTTTAATCGGGGGGCATGCGGTTTGGGGTCATCTGTGGGGCCCCGGACGGGGTAGTCAATGTCCAGTGAAACTAAAATGGGGGTTTGAAAAAACCCTTTTTCCGGCACAATTTTAATTTGGGGTCATGCAGGGTTTGGGGCTCAGCTGTGGCCCAGGACAGGGGAAATCAATGTCCAGTGAAACTAAAAAGGGGTTAAAGACTCCTTTTTCCGGGACTTTTTTAAACTGGGGTCTGCGGTTTGGGGCCATGCTGTGGGCCCCGGACGGGATGTCAAAAGTCCAGTGAAAAAAAAATGGTGGTTAAAGATCCTTTTTTCCGGCACTTTTTTTAAACGGGGGTCATGTATTTGGGGTCAGCTGTGGCCCAGGGAAAGGGATAGTCAATGTCCCCTGAAACTAAAATGGTGGTTGAAAGACTCCTTTTTCCGGGACAAATTTAATTTTTGGGGTTACAGGTTTAGGGCTATGCTGTGTCCCCCCGACAGGGATAGTCAATGTCCATGAAAACTAAAATGGTGGTTTAAAGACCCTTTTTCCAGCACTTTTTTTTCTGGGGTCATGCAGGGTTTGGGGTCATGCTGTGGCCAGGACAGGGATAGTCTATGTCCAGGAAAAATAAAATGGTGGGTTTAAAACTCCTTTTTTCCCGGGACTTTTTAATTGGGGGGCAGCGGTTTGTGGGGGCATGCTGTGGCCCAGGATAGGGAAGTCCAATGTCCAGTGAAAAAAAAAAATGGTGGTTGAAAGACCCTTTTTCCGGCACTTTTTTTTTCTGGGTGCATGAGGGTTTTGGGGTTTTATCTGTGGGCCCCGGGAAAGGTATATCAATGTCCAGTGGAAATAAAAAAGGGGGTTGAAAGACTCCTTTTTCCGGCACTTTTTTAATTTGGGGGGCATGCAGGTTTGGGGGTCATGCTGGGCCCCGGGCGGGATAGTCTTTACCAGTGAAAATAAAATGGTGGTTGGGAAAAACTCCTTTTTTTTCCGGGGAAATTTTTAAATCTGGGGGCATGCAGGTTTTGGGGGGGTCTGCTGCGTTCCAGGGCAGGGGGTATTTAAAATCCCGTTCAAGTAAAAAAAAAGGTTCAAATCATACTGCCTTCTGGCCTTTTAATTGTGCCTGGGGCATGGGTTTAAGGCTCATGTGTGGTGCAAGCAGGGATAGTGATGGTCTGTATTTTTTTTTTTGTGGTTTTTAACCAAGGTTTGCCTAAGATGTAGCACTATCCATTTTACTGTTGTGGATTTAATTCCAGTCTCCAGCCCTTTTGGGGTTAAGAATGAAGTGTTATTGCTCCCCATAACTTTAATGGTCATCGATCATAAACCATCGACCATCGTTCTTTTTCGTGGTCGCTATCGACCATCGACCGATGTGATGGCAACGTAAACGCTCAAACACACCCTTTTGAGAAAATTTTAACTTACCCAAAATATCATTACATGATAGGATTAAAATATATTCATTAAGAGTATCCCAATTGGAGCTTCAAAATTCATGTAGTGATACAGAGCTGTATCTATACACATCACCAGTTAGACCACACAAGTGCAACTGATCTCACTTTTAGCTAATCATTAAACCCTGACTATTAACTCTGAATGCCCTAAAGCCACTTTTTCACGGCAGCATTCTGGTCAGGATTTTGCAGCAGCATTTGTCAGCCAAAACCAGAAATGTAACCACAGAGGTAAAGTGTCATGGGAAGATTTGTATGTCTTTCATGTTTTGGACCAACTCCTGGTAAGAAAATACCAACAATAGTAATACCACATAAGACAAGGTTAAAAACCCATTAACTAAAATTTGAGTAAAACACCCATGGTCAAAAAAAACACTCAACTACTAGTACACTCTCCAGAAAATACATAGATACCTACACCATATATGATAGAAGGCAATAAATAAACTGTTGATGGACACCACTCAGGCGCCATTAACAAAACTAATAGGGACACAAAAAGAGATAAAATGTTACACAAACAGT